>BHFT01019596.1:0-18621 GCA_004320025.1 Laticauda laticaudata
CCCTCGTCATCAGTGTTCCGTCACGGGAAAAGAGAGACGCAAGACCAGTGTGACTTTCAGCTCTTTATTTCGTTCCTTGATTCAGTTCTGGCCACGGCAGCCTCTTTTATAGTGGCTGCTTGCGGCTTGTGGCCAATGACAGTTCTTTAAAACTCCCGCCGATCTGGCGGGCCAATCACACAGGGATAATGCGAACCAATCAGGCTCGCATGTTTTAGCCAATCAGCAAGCGGTATTTATGGACCAATCGGAAAAGGGTATTTTGAGTATGTTAATATGGAACAATTCCCTTGCAGCTCGCCTATCAAATTTCATTCAATTCAATGAAAAAGAATTTGCTTCTCTTTCTCCCTCTTCCTCCCTCCCTCCCTCTCTCTCTCTAATATCAGGGAAATTATTATGGCTATAACATGGGAGGAAGGGGGTTGCATTTACATGACATCTGAAGTTTATGTGTGAATGTGTTTCATTCCCAAGAAAAACATAATTTAACCTTCTAATGGACTTTTTTTTAGATGGATTAGTCTGGACATTCAAGGGAAGCATTGAAATTCTCAAGCACTTTTTCTTTTCTACCTAAAGCCCCTGTCACACAGCACCAACGGATGGAAAGAGGATGTAAAATGGAGAGAAACACTTGCCATCTCCATTCGTTGGTTAACACGATGCATCCGGTTCTGTACTCACATGGTCCGTCTTTTCATCCTCTCTATCCGCTCCAGCATCTGTTGACTGACATTTCATCCGCTCAAAAAAGTTTGAGCTGCTCAAAAACTTTTGAGCGGAAAATGTATTCAACAGCGTCCATTCTGCACTCCGCAAGGTCATACGGGGAACTTCTGTTCCTATCATCCGTCGTCACATCCTTTACGTCGCATCTGCTATAATCCGCTAGGCATCGTGCTGCCTAGCATCCGCGCAACTCGATCCAGCGAACAGCGGGACACAGGTAGATAAGAAAACCCGGACCATCAGGAAGCCCCAAACGGCACGCGAACGGACACCAAGCCGTTAGTATGCCACGGACAGAGAGAAAGGAATGAAAGCGGATGGCAGCTGGTCTCAACTGAGCATTAAAATGGAAAAAACTATTAGGGGACGTATCACTCGATATTAGTATGTCTGCAGGATTGCCTAGAGGAGTGCAAGTGAGCAAACCCGACCGGCAAAACCTTTAGTTTCCTATAAATAAAAGTGGCAGGAACACTCACCGCTGCGATCTCACTTTCAGTCCAGCAGCCCTGCGGGTGCAGACCTCTTCAGCTTCATCTTGCTCTGTGTTCTTCACAGATCCAGTCATTCTCCACCATGGATCGTTCACATATCCTTTCGGTAGCACCTCGTTCTTACAACAGTGCAAAGCCATCTTTACAGGCTCTTTCACCTGCTTCAACGCAGAAAAGAGGCGGCCAAAGAAGTGTCTGGGTCGAGATGGATCGCCAGAAGAGCCAAGTACGGACTGCTACAACAAAGCTGATGGTCGCGAAGCTGAGGAATGAAAGACACTCTGTTGCCTTACCAAGATTGCATCGAGGATGCCTCATGTTTGACGAAAGTTCTGGAGCGGCTGCAACCCAGCGCTTACACAAGCAGAGCCACCAACTTTCGGCCTGGAACTCCCTGGGCTGACACGGTTGGCACTGACTCTGCGCACTTGGCCACAGGGACCACGATACAGAGCATGCAGTTACGGCCTGGAAGTTTTGCACAATCAAACCACAATCTAGCATTGTGGTCAGAGTAAGTTGGTACAGTGCCATCATTTGAAAGAAATACCTGGAGGAGCTCCTCCGAGTGCTTCCCTCAATGAAAGCAAGCTAGAAGCAAGAAAGTTTGCAACACTCAGTTATCATGAAGTGGAATACTTCCCCACACACCTTGAAGCCCCATAGGTGGCAAGGACGTTGGCCTGCCAAAGCTCCAGTCAAGTCGCGCCTCCACTTATTTCTAACTACAAGGGACCTTCTTCAGCCATCATCCCTCTTTCGCCATTTGTCGATTCTTCGACTACAAAGTTCATGTACATCGATGCTTCAGGCATAATGGGGTACAGCTCTTCAGCGATGCCCAGGTATACAACCGCCTCTACGTGGACCTCAAGTTGTCCTGGAACACAAACTCCATCAGGCTTCCCCAGATTCCAGACCCCCTGCCAAAACAACAACACAAGGATATGCCCTACTTCTATTGGCGATATGAGGCCTCTAACCTACCGTTCATTTGAAGCCCTTACTACCTCCAAGATGCCTCACCCCGTGACATCATCCTTCAGCCGCTTACTGACTGTCCAGGGCAATGCGGCCGTGCTGAAGAACGCCATTGTGCTCCCCTGGCCAACAGGTTCCATGGTTACTTCTCACACCAGGCAGCATCGCCCAGAGACCGTGAGGAACATCATGGAAGCTTGCTGCATTCCTGCACAATTCCTATGCGCCATCCCACAGCTATTTACCCACCCACAGGTATCCTAAACCCATCCCACACCTATGTAACCCTATTCCCAAAAGTACTCCTAACCTACATGCGCGCGACAGCTTATTACCCAGTTGCCCAAAGTGTGATCCCTTGCCCATCCCAACTACTTCTTACACCCATCCCTCCACGAAGCATGCAAAGGCTAAAACTAATTCTAAAAGTTCTCCACCAAGAACTTTTATTTAATTAAAATAAGTGAAGCAAGTGTGTGAAGCAAAGATAATCTTGTATTTTAATAAACAAGCTGTATAAAGCCAATATTGACCCCCTCAAGGTGTCCAAAGCCAAAGATAAAAGTCAACAGTAGCCACCCAGTCTCTGGGCAACTCTTCTTAGTCACTCTGAGGTCATGGCCAGTTTCAAAGGGGTGAAAAGGGTCCAGGTGCGTTTGGACGTGTGTGTGTGCTTGGAATGCTGGTTTGCTGAGGGCGCTCTGAATCCTGGCCCCGTGGAGGACCAACAGGGACGGTGTGTGAGTAACCTCAGAGAGCTGCGTCAGTTCCTGTGCAATGTTGAGAGCCCTCTTCCTCCAGGACATGTCTAAGGGTGTCACTCCCCGCAATTACAGATGACAGATGTCTGAGGCCTGGGTTGGCTGTGGGGGTGGAAGGAAGAGAGCAGCTGTAAGGTTGTCTGGTCTGCAGTGAGCGTGTAGGCTGAGGTGGCTACTGTGCTTGGGTGGCTTATCTGTGGTGGCCGTGGTCGTGGGTGATCGGTGGCATCAGTTGGCATCGAGTGGGCACCGGTGGCTCCGATGTACTCAGTTGCCTGGACTGGAAGGCTGCCGTGGCTGCTGGAAGCTCCTTGGTAAGCCGTAAGCCTGGTAGGTGAAGGGCCTGTGGAAAGCCTTGGAAGGGCAGGGTGAGCATCACCTGGGATGGAGGAGCACTGGACTGTGGAGGCACTGGGCTTGGAGGGTGTAAGAACATCGGTGATCCTGTCCTTTATCACCTCGGTACTGTGATTGAATGTTATGATCCTGGTTGACGTAGGTGAGCGAATGGTCTTGTGGTTGAGATGGGACGCGTCGGTGGGTGTACCAGCTGAGAGAGATCTACGTGCTGCCTCTTGTGGCATGTATGTGATTGTTCCCTGATCTCCGCAAGGACAGTGTGGCTCTGTCCGCCTTTGTCGTGGCTCTCTGCCTGATTTTCTGTGGAGGTGGAGCATAGAGGGTGGTGGGTTGGTGTGCTGTGTGTGGAAGTTTGCCCTCTCCTTGTTCCCACTGCATCAGGGGGTCCTCCACATGCTCCGCCACCAGAAGTTTGCAGCTGTTAAGCGGTCTCTGTCGTGGCACGCTCCACAGATACCGCCTGGACATAGGAGCGACTCTTGTGCTAGAAGAAGATCTCGCTCTCTGTTGGCTGCCTGAGACGTGAGCGGGTAGACAGAGGGGCGTTGCATAGTGGCGGATCTACACCTCCAAGAAGCTGCACTTGGCCATCACGTAGGTCTCTCGGTCCATCAAGCGGTGTGCGCGTGGACCTGGTGCGCGACGATGTCTTGAGTGCACTTCCCGTACCAGGTGTGTCATTAGCTTCCAGCCAGTGGAGGAAAAGTAGCTCTCCCTTCTCTCTCCAAGCAGCCTGCTTCCTCTCTTTGTGGCTCTCAATAAGCCTGTGTCCCTTCCGCCAAGATATGTACGTTCTCCCTCAGCTCTCTGACCTCACATGTTCCTCTTCGATGAGTACTGCCTCTCAATGTTCTCACGTATGCCTCTTCCTCCCTCTGGCAGGGCCATCTGGGCTCAAGAGGGGCTTCGAACTGTCTGCCACTACCACCACCAGCCAGCAACACCGCAGCAAAAAGCAGTGCACCTCAGCCCCCCAGCCGAGCACACAGCAGACCAGACCGCAGCAGCGCAGAAGCACCAGCAGCACCAGGGAGGAACCAGCAGCACCGGAGCACAGCAGACCAGGAGCAGCGCATGCAAGTATACAAGTCTAAACACCAACCAACACACCAGCAAAATCCAGGATCAGGAGAGCCGCAACCAGCAAGAAGCTCCAGCAGAAAGCAGAGTCAGGGCAGGGGGGGATGGTGGCCCTGTCCCTCTCTGCAGCAGATGCCAAAGGCTTTTCTCTTCTTCCCCCATGGTTGTTGGCTGGCTGGCTGGCTGGCAGGCTGGAGCTGTTCTGCGCGAGCAAGTCTTTCCTCTGAATGGTGACCTGGTTGCGAGCTGCTTCCCTTTATACTGTGGGGCTGACGGCAAATGCATCCTCCCCGCGATGCGCAGTGAACGCTCTGCAATCCACTAGGCATCCGCTCTGCAATCCGCTTCATCCGCTCTGCATCCGCTCTGCAATCCACTCTTTCCGCTGCGCATTCTGCTTCCTGTGCTCCCCGGAAGCCCTGCGGATGTGCCATCCGTTCCCATCTGCTTCCATCCGCCTAGGCTTCCGTGAAGCTCTGTTTTACATACCTGGTTACATTTCTCCCCCCGGTCCGTTCCTTCCGTTGTTGTCCGCTACTGCTTATGCAAATTCGGGGCACTTTTGGAGCGGAGATAACAAACGGTATGAAGCATCTTGTCGTCAGTCTCGTGTCCTTTTTTACAAACGTTTTGCATCTGTCGGCCAATGTGACAGGCCCTTAAGATAAGGCAGAAAATGGAAGAAAGAAAACGGAAACTTCTTTGGCAGGGGAAGAAAATGTTTTTGAAATTCCAAAGCAAATTTCAGCATTAGTTTTATAATCCCATGTCCTAGAATATGAAAGAAAAATGTCCTGTCTACTGGAAAAACTGAACAATTCTATTTTCTACATTACAGACTTTCAGAGCCTACTAGAAAAAAAATGAATAATTTTATTTCATATGTTACAGGCTTTTAGATATTTGACGACTGCTATCATTCTTCTATTTCTTTTCTCCAGGCTAAATATACATAATACCTCTGATGATTCCTCCAATATTTATTTATTTATTCCAGGCCATATTGGCTGCTATTTTCTGGACATGCTCCAATCTTCCTAAAATATGGTAATAGAAATGGATATAGTAATCTAGGGGCAGTATGATCAACATAGAATAGAAATAATTATAGGTAGTCCTTGATTACAAACATAACTGAGCCCAAAATTTCTGTTGCTAAGTGAAACATTTGTTAAGTGAGTTTTGCCCCATTTTACAACCTTTCTTGACACAGTTGTTAAGTGAATCACTGTAGTTGTTAAGTTAGTAACATGGTTGCCGATTAGACTTTGCTTGTTAGGAAGTCACAAAAGGTAATCATATGACCCCAGGACACTGCAATCATCATAAATATGAGCCAGTTGCCAAGCATCTGAAATTTGATCATGTGACTGTGGGGATGCTGCAATGGTCACATGAAAAATAATCATGTCACTTTTTTCAGTACCGTTGTAACTTTGATTTGAGGTGAAACTAAAGCAAGTAAATGTTAGAAGAGATATTTTAGAACTTGCAGAGCATTGTAATGATATGTCAAAGAATGGAAATTGAAATAATTATTAAAAATCTGATAGAAATAAAACCATGAATGCAGTAACAGTATTGAAAATGGTAATGCTGCAGGTGTAGATGATGTAACTGAAGAAACATTAAATTTTGGACCTGGAACTTTTTGAAGTGTCTAAGCTGCTTATTGGATGTAAATGACTGCACGTATGCCTGACAATTGAAATAATGCCATTACTGTTCCCATTTACAAAGGGAAAGAAGGTGGAATGGAAAAAAACAAAGAGATAATAGTTTATTTCTGTAATTATTATATGCCTGGCAAGCGAGAATTCTGATCAAAACACTTTCAGTAACTGCTATTATTCCAAGATCTCAGTCACTGTTAGATCTAATCCCATCAGTTTGGATGAGTAATTAGGATTTTTGGCAAGGAAAAATGGTTGTGCATAAGTGTATGGTTCTGACTATTCTGCAATTTGGAAGTGATAATTAGATCAGGATAAACGTAAAAGTACATTGAATGCAGGGGGAAATGGATTATTTTAGAAATATGTATGGTAAAACAAGAGATAAGACTTTCATTTAAAGAGCAACAGGCAATGTATGAAGTGATGTGTGGACATGATAGAGACAAGAATACATTGCAAAGACATAAAGATAGAGAACCATAGAAAATGATATTAATGTAAACTAGATTAAATTCTATTTTTATCTTTTCTTATGCTTTTAAATTTGTTTACTCCTTCTTCCTTCCTCCTTTTCTGACCTTAGCATTATGCAGTTTAATGCTAAGGTGAATGCCCAGTATAATTTGGCAGGATAGTAGAAGCATGAATATGGTCATGATAGCTTTGGTGCTCTAAATATAGAGTAATATAAATTACTCTATATCTATGTCCACGTGTGCATCTACCCTTAAGCGCTTTTTAACTCATTTTTTTAAAAACTTGGGAGTTGTTTTGATGGAAGCAGATAGTTGCTGCTTGCTGCTTATGATACGCTGCTATGATTTTACGTTTATGTGGGAGGCCATGTTTTGTACTTCTGAAGATAATGGCTCTAATATATAAAGGTAGAAATGTCTTTGCTATGTTGGACAAAGATATACCATATCTATGAGCACTAGTTAATATTAAATGCACATAGTAATAGTACACGGGGATCATTGGATGTAAAATAATTGGGTATATGTAACCATAAATCCAGTTCTATTTTGCATTCCTGATTCCTACTTGCCTAGAATGACCAAAAAAAAAAAAATCCCTCCTGATCATAATTCCATGTCCAGAGAATGATAAACTTTTATTTTCCCCAACTAACTCAGAGAGCGTCTTACTCAAGCTCTGTGTTGTGACAGATGAGATGGCGCAGATCTCACATTCCTGTTGGTGATTGGAAGTGGCAAAGGAAACATCACTCTTTTTGCTTCTGACTATCTCATCAGGGGAAAGTGCTGATGCACTAGAATTAATGTGGCATTTGATTTAGGAAGCAACATTTCTAATCATTAAATATAGCTCTGGGAGTCAATCTGCTTGAACATTTATAGGTAAACATTTCATTCTAATTTTTGTAAAAAATCTAAAATCAATTTCAATGGGAGGCATCTGTCTTTGGTAGGAGATAAAATAGACCTTAGCTTTCAAATACAAGTATTCAGTACAAAATAAAGAAAAATGAACAAATTGGACAAACATGGTTTAAAATTATTTTTATAAAATCCCAGTAATAACTATTGACTAATGGAATATGAGTGTACTTATCACATTACATGCTGTTGAATTAAAAAAAAAGATACATTTGAATAGTGTAAAAAGAATGATTTGGGCTTCATAAATTGCAGGGGAAGGCTCTTTATAATTTATATGTAAACTTGATACAGTTGATTAAATCTAGGATGTTGTGTATGCCTTAAACTGATTATGAAGCTATTAAAACTTGGGTTTCTTACTCTCTTACTTTTATCTGAATATGGATCTAAGAATCGGTTACAAAATAATCCTCTTTCTGCAGTACCTAATCTCGGTGAAAGAGATGCAGGATTGTTTCTTTTTTTCTAATTACAGGCGCCACCTCTCATTACCGTCCGGCTTTTATGACTGCCTGCTGATCCCTTTAAATAAGTGCCGTATGAGAAACTGGGAAAGAAATCCCAGCTAGGTGGCAGCATCGAATAGATACCAATATGGAAAGTTAAAACGGGGCGCTTCTAACCTGATATTAATTTACTTACTGTAAATTTGTATTTATTTACTTCAAGGGTCTTCAAACTTGGCAAGTTTCAGACTTGTGGACTTCAACTCCCAGAACTCCTTTGCTAACATGATTGTAGGAGGAATTCTGGGAGTTGGTCCACAAGTCTTAAAAGCTTTCAAGTTTGAAGACCCCGACTTACTTATTGAACATAAAGTAAATGTAACATCAAACGCAAATGACTCCGGACGGCGTACACAACGAAAACATAAGGCTAAACAATCCGGAGAATTCAAACGCAACCATTAAAAACCGGTTAAAATCCAATTAAAAATCATATTATTTTGTTATTCATACATACACACACACAATATTAGGCTCCTCGCTATGTGAAAGCAAGAACCAACGGTTGCAAACGAAGCTCAACCCCAAGCAAAAGTTTTGCATCATTTTCGATAGGAGGCCTCTATTTTCGCGGGCGAGATAGAATAACCCTCAAATACAAATACATGTTCAGCACAAAAGAAAACACTCTCTGAACTACAACTCTGAACCACTGATGACTACGGAATGCGGTCCTTTTTGCGGAGAAAGCCATTTCCTTCCCGTTCGGCGATCGGCGTTACTTTTAACCGCGAAGAATTTAGGTCTTCGCGAGCCACCGTCTGAGGCCTTCCTAGTCACGTGGCCCTGGATCAGCTGCTGGTTTCGGGGCGGGGGGGGGTGGGTGCTGCNGGATCAGCTGCTGGTTTCGGGGCGGGGGGTGGTGGGTGCTGCGGGAGAGGCGGCGGTCGGCAAAATGGAAGGGGCGCTGGAGACGCATTTGGAAGACACGTAAGTGACGCTAAGGACGGCGCTCCTGCCCGACCGGCAGGTTCCCTCTCTGCTTTTTTTAAAAAGGGCGGCCGACATGTGGTTGCGGGGACGGGGAAGGATGGCTTCCTCTGTGGCCGGTTCGACTCTCACGCGTCTCCTTTTTCCTCAGTATGAAGAACCCCTCCATTGCGGGAGTCCTCTGCACCGATTCTCAGGGGCTGAATTTGGGCTGTAAGTAGAGGCTTCTTATAGGAAGAGGCCGCCTTCTCACCCCGCCAGAAACTCTGCGCGGATTCCAAATCCTCCTCGTCCTCCCCTTTATTTTTATTTTACTTTGGTCCCGATGCCATTTCAAATCCTGCTCCTTCGTCCCTGCGCTTCTCAGCTGTTGCTTTATTTTGAATTTCGAATACAGCTGTGCTTCTTTCCCCCCCCCCCAAAAAAAAACCCCTAATTTTTGAAAGTAGTTTCGNCCCCCCCCCCCAAAAAAAACCCCTAATTTTTGAAAGTAGTTTCGTGATATTTAGGTGGTAGTCCTAAATACTGGTATTTAGTCCTGGTACTAAATACTGGTAGTCCCCGACTTACCAGCACAATTGAACCCAAAATTTATGTTGAGACATTTGTTAAAGCGAGTTGTTTATGACCTTTCTTGCCACAGTTGTGAAGTTGGTAACCTGGTTGTTAAGTGAATCTGGCTTCCCCCTTGGCTTTGGCTGTCACAAGGTTGCAAAAAAAAAAAAAAGTGATCACATGACCCAGGGACACAGCAACAGTCATAAATATGAACCAGATGCCAGGCTTCTGAATTTTGATCACATGACCATGGGGAATGTTTCACAGGTGATGAACTGTGAAAAATGGTCATAAAAGTCACTTTATTCAATAACTTTGGTCAATAAGTGAACTGTGGTATGTTGAGGACTACCTGCACTAGATTTTTTGGGGGCTGGGAGAAGTTAAAGTGAAATAGGCTTTGTTACTCGGTTTTCCCATACTCCTCTCCTTCCCGTGTAACTGCTTTTTTTCTTTTTACTTCTGCCCAAGCAATCCTCTTGGTTTGTCGAATTCTTTCATTTTCACATGCATCCATGCTCTCTTTCTCATTTTATTTAGAAATTATAGCAGGGTCCAGAAACCTGGCTTACATGGGCCTCTTGCTGTTAGCCTTCTTTAAATCCTGCTTCTAATGAAATGGCAAGTGGTGTTTTGTTTTGTTGTTTTTTGGTTTTTTGTTTTTTTAACTCTGGAAATGCCTATCCAGACTTTTGACATGGCAGCAATGAAGAATCCAAGCTAGAAACTTGGCAGTGGAAGTGATAATCACAGCTTATTAAACTTGTATGCCATTCAGCTCTAGGAAGTTCACAGTAATCAAAGAGATCACAATAAAATCAATTAAGCATTAAAAAATAAAAGATGCAAATCTTGTAATCTTGCAGCGCGTTCATGACTTCATGACTCTATGACTCTTTTAGGCAACAGCAGAGTGGGGGGCCATCTAGATCTCAGGGAGAACCTCTTTCCAGAGGACAGGCAACAGCTACAGAGAAGGGGAACTTCTGAAGTCCTCAAAAATGATTGTTTAATTGAAGGAACCCAGAATGTGCCAACCCTGTAAGACTGAATTTGCCAGGAGATATTATGGGAAGCAGGTGGTCCTTCAAGTAACCAGACTCTATGCCATGTAGGGCTTTATAGAAAACAGTTCCTTAAATTGCATTTGGAAGCAAACCAACCAGTGAGTTTGTGAAGCAGAGGTGTCAGATGGGCATACTGAGGCATGTCCATCACTGCTCTCATTGCTGTGTTTTTGGACAAATTTCTGTCTAGTCTTCAAAGACAGCCAGTGTACATAGCACGTCCCAGTAGGCAAGTTGTATGGTGATTAAAACACGAGTGACTGCCTGAAGTCCCATCCCACAACCTCGAAAGGCCTTAGTTTTGTTCCAGCAGTTTGTATTTGCAAAACTATTGAACCACCAAGCTGAACTGAATTTTAGTCAGCTTGTTCTTAGTTTCTGGTTCACTGTGATTATGCAGCTCCAGCAATTGAATATATTGTATGAATGTCACTCCCATCATCTGCATATGAATATGTGAGTGTCTGACTGCTTTAACAGCACCCATTATACAAGGATGGGGAAACATCTATGGAAATTCCAAGTGTCCAAGTCATGGTTGTTACAAAGGGGCTTTTCAAAAGGCAACTGAACTTTCTTTGTTTTTTTCCTTGAAGAAGCTTCTTCAGTTCTGAACAATTCAGAACTGAAGGAGCTTCTTGGATGAGAAGCAAAACATCTTCAAGGAAAAAGCAAAGTCCAGTTGCTTTTTGCAAAACACCTATGGGACAAGGATGGGGAAAATGCTAGCCCATGGGGAAGATTTGTCCTGCAACCTCCTGACTACTGTGATCAGATTCAAGGACCAAAGAAAACACTCAGCCAGGCTTGGCAAGTCACTTTATAGTTACTGTCTCAACTACTGCCAGTCAATGAACCACAATGATGTAAACTTGTAAGAGCCATGGAGGAAGATGTAGACTTAATTGGCCCATTTGTTAGCAAAGAAAATGAGGAGTGGACTTCCACATTCACTGAGAAATGGAAAGAACCCCTTTCCTCCAATGAAAATTGCACTGACTTAATTATTATGCAAGCTTTCTAAAGCCAATACTGCTGCAGTACTTTATTTGTATAAAGAGGGAATGAATGGGGAAACACTGAAACAATAGAAATGAGAAGGAAGCCACTTTTTAAAACCTACCAAGGCAGAGTTGATTCAAATTTTCAGCTTTGTGGACTGGAGGGAGCAGGGGAGGAAGGGGATGGTTCTGCATTAGCAACAGGCAAGCACACACACGCACCCACTGTTCATGCAAGTGAGGATGCATGCACATGTTTTCCCACCACTTTTTCAGCCTGGATCTTAAGAGCTCAAAGCCTGGAGGCCGGCTGCAGCCCAGGAGTTGGGGGCAGACCCCTATACTAAGGGATACCATAAAAAGAAGACAAAACATGAGGAAATCTTTTTTCTCTTCCTAAAGGATAAGAGCAAAGTACCAAGACTTACAAACGACTGGTAAACCAAAGCAAGTCAGAAGCTCTTACCTTCCTCACCTGTCTTACAGCTGCCAATACTATTGAAATTAGCAAGCCCACATTTGACAGGCCTTTCCATCTCACTGCTAGACCCAAAGTCTAGTTAATAATTGTAAAGCTGTAAGTGACTTAATAAAAGACTTGCTGGTTCATATCCAAAAGTCCAACTGTTTCAGGATTTTATTGCCAAAAAGTAAACCAGTCTCTGAAAATGTTATGTAGTTGTGCACTTTGACTTTGCATCTAGTAACTGGACATATTATCAGAAATCCAGATAATTCCTGCAATTTGCAGTTAATTATTTGGGGGGAAAATTTTTATTCTTCAGACCTAAATACAGGACACTTTTCTTCTGAATGATGCAGTTGTCTTCTAGGTCGTGGCACCCTCTCAGATGAGCATGCAGGTGTAATATCTATTTTGGCCCAGCAGGCGGCAAAATTAACTTCTGATCCAACAGATATTCCTGTTGTATGTCTTGAATCTGACACTGGGTAAGTATAATTAATATAATTTTCAAGATCAATATATGATTCCATAAATGTTGGTGAGCCCAGTCCATTACACATGTGCAGTGCAATTCCCAAAAAGAACGTGGGCAGGCATGTCCATTTGATTCTGTGGTTTTCCTTTGTTGTGTTAAATGACTTAACAGACCTCACTGCATCATTGCTATTTTGAATAAAGATTTCCAAAAACTAAGATTGGAAGTTAAAATTTCCCTCCCCCCTCTTTTGGTTCTAGAAATTTGCATACAAGTTGCATATATAACATGTTACACTCTTATTATACCTGGGCATTTTCCCTTTGAGGGAGAAACATTGAGTCCATTAAATGGCTGGTATAAATTTGATTATATTCTTCTATGTTTTATTATTATAGCGTTTTAACTGTTTAAATGTATAAGTCGTATTCATTGTGTAATTTTTGTTTTGTATATTCTGCCCAAAGTCCAAGTGAGATTGGTAGCTATATTATTATTATTATTTATTTATTTATTTATTATTATTGTTGTTGTTAGAGTGCAGTGCAGTTCTGCAAGCTATTTCTGCTTCAGACAGCTGCCTGCAATTTGGCAGATTGAATCTCACCAGGCTCAAGGTTGACTCAGCCTTCCATCTTTCCGGGTAAAATGAGGACCCAGATTGCTGACTCTAAACAGCTTCGAGAGGGCTGTTAAGCACTATAAAGCTGTATATAAACCTAAGTGCTATTGCTATATAAATTCAATAAATAAAATACCAGGTTCAATCAGTTATGTAACGATAGGAATGATACAATCATAAATAACCACAGTCTGCACTATTTCCATTAATATTGTGTTTGTTTTAAAAAAAGTCTATAACATATCTATTTATTGTTTGGTGTTTTGTTTTTCAGCAATATCATGATCCAGAAGCATGATGGCATCATAGTGGCAGTACATAAAATGGCATCTTAATCTTACACATTCACAGTATTCATTGCTCTTCAAGAAATCACTGTGGAACTGTCTTCTGACAATTAATACACATGGAATATCCGGACTCATGAAGTCAGAACCTAATTGAATCTGTAAACATCCTCACTTACCTACCTTGGTACAGAGTGCAGAACTTTCATCATTTCATCTTCTGAGTATTGAAGCACTTTTTTTATTGCTGGAAAGAGAACAACTTAACAGATAACCCCAATGTTAGAGGAACTCAAAAAATTATTGAGGACAAATAATGTATTCTATGTTGACTAAATATAGTGCTTCTACCGTCCTCGATGTAGCAGAAGAATATGTTAAGAAAATCTTGTCCTCTTCCTTGGCCCATTGAAACTAAAAGTCTATTTCATCTCAAGCTTGGCTCTTGGTAACTAACATGACCATATTTATGTGGCTTTGTTGATGTCAAATGCAATAAGTGAGCCATGGTTGCCTTCACTGAGATGCTTTTCAATTTTTCACCCTAGTCTATAGCTTTGTATTTCCTATCTCAGTCCAAATACTGATCACAACCAAATCAACGTAACATTCTAGATCAGTCAAGGATGGTCAAGTATTGCCACCTTGCAACACAAAAAAAAGTATTGCCACTTTGCGGATTGAGTTTTATAATAACAGCAATGTGGTTTTTGCATTGCTCTTTTCTGAAGAGTAATCTACAAAATAAATGAGAACTTCTCTAACCAGCTATTAACTAATGTCATGATCTTATTGTGGTTGATGAGGCTATCACATTCTTTTATGTGCTGGTTACTAAAAACATACCAACAGGATTAATCCTAAACATGAATGTTTCTTGTCCTAAATTTTAAGGTGTAAATTTGCATGGAGAACAGTTCATCAGAGTTAAACTCTAAGGACATAAATAAGGTTTGGGACTGTTTCTGGTTCTGTTTGAATAAAAACAAATTAACAAGAAAATAGAATAAGATATACCCCTATGGTATATGGGCTATGTTTAATGCAACTTTATTAGTACTTTCTATCGAAGTAAAAACTACATAAATCCTTTCAGTTCCTCTTAAAATTCTGATGCTCCAAAATCAAAATACTTAGCAGCAAACTATTGAAAAAAATATGGTGCCCTTAGTTTTTTGCCAAAAAAGTAATTATTTGACATTGTCTACTTAGCCAAAGGAAATACAATTTTTTTTAAAATGGAGATAGAAGCTGATAGCAAAGAATTATTAGGACCAGAAACAGTAAATGCCATATATTTCACAACATTCTATTTAGGGTACTGAACTCTGATTAACTGAAGTCTACTTCATTGGTTAGATCGGCATTAACATCCTGAGCCAAATTAGCCAACCATATCTTCATAAATTCAACAAACTCAGCTACTTGATAAATACACATCACTGGGATGGATAAGATGTGCATAACAGATTTACTGTATAAGCTGCAGGATAGAGATTTTGCTCTCTTTATACTCATGTCAGCAGTTCTGAAAGAAAGAAATATGCTACCTAGGTAGATGACCTATAGCTGAAGAGTGTATTCTCTTGAATATGGGCAGAGTTCTGCAGAATCCAATATAAACAATGTCCCTTCAGACTCCTTTCCCAATAACACATTTGAGGGTGGAGACAATTTCTCTTCAGACTTTCTTCCTTCCCCATTGTATATAGGAGAAAGCTTATGGGGCTTTCTATTAGATTCTGAAATATTTTGTTGCTCCCTTCCTGTCAACTTTTAAATTGTAAGGGTAAATAATAGTAAAACCATCCAAGATTGTGGGAAAAACAGGCAAGATTTTTTATTTTTTATAGTATGAGATTGATAGTTTAAATGTTGACACGTTGACAATGTGGATGACTACAGATTTCCTTATTTCTGTATTGATTGCTAGTTAAGGATGTGATTGGGACACTAGACATTCTTCCATAGAGAAAGAAAACATCTGAATGAGTATTGTGTCCTTTGGACATTTAGCTGAAGCTCCCTGTTCCTTGCTGCAATGCACACATTGGCATTGTAGTTAAAGGGCTTCATTAGCTTGCAATTAGTTTCTGCAAAAAGGAGAAAATAACTCAGAAGTATGTATACAATTACAAACCACAGCAGTAAACCATTGTTTACAGCCCAGTACTACTGTCTTGATGTGTGCATTGACACCAAGAATAAAAATATCTAACCAAATCTTGGCTCTGCTGCCATATGACATCTGCACTATAGAAGAACATCCTAAATCCAAACCACCGAGGAGTTTTATCTATTAAAAGAAGGAAAGTTAAATTACTTTCTTTGCAAATCTGTACTGGAGGTTTTGTGTCAAGCCATTTCCAAAACTATATCGGCAAAAAAAGTGACTTCTTTAGAAATGTAATTCCCTTAGCTGGGGAATTCTGGGAGTTGAAATTACCAAATTTGAAAAACACTGGATTAGTTTGGCTTTTGAGCAATTATTTTTAAAGGGCTGCAGCTGATAACCATCTGTCAGGACAATGTGTAGCTTGTGGAAATGGCTTTTGATTATTCAAATGTAAAACTGCAGAGTATTGTTTTAAAGTCTATCAAAACCATTAAATAAAAGAAAGTGCAATATCATGGCCTGGATCTCAAAAACAAGGGATTTTTTAAATCTGGCATTCAGCCTGAAACATACCTCTCCTAAAGCTGAATTAAAAGGACAAGACCTAATTAAAAATAGGAAACTGGTTTAAATTGCTGGAGTTACAACCATATTTATAGTTTCAGTTGTGATCTGTAAAATTGTTTACCGACTATACTTTGGATAGATTTGTAGGTTTAACAACAAAAATGAATACAAATAATGTGTAGGTCCATTGAAACCTTTTGATGGATCAGGACTCTAAGAAAGAAATCTATTAGGAAGTCCTGTTCATCTTGTAAGAAATATGAGCTCATTACAGGAGTAACATTTGATTATTTGCAGAACAAAATTTTAAAGCAATTCTGTTTAATAGTTTTAATGTCAAAATGTCAAAACTTACTAGGAAGTTAAACAATCCATTTAATTGCTTGTTAAAAAATACTAGTTTTTTTTAAAAAAATAAAAATCTTCAGTTTGTGGCTTGGCAGCTAGGGGAAAGATTACACTGGAGAAGATGAAGAGATGATCAGGTTCTTCCCTCTGTCCCTTGCTGATCAAAACTGTTACAGATGGTCTGGCAAACTAAACTGAACTCAGTGGTATGCCCCAGAAAAAGGAGAAGAGAGCAAATAAAGAGGAAGCAGCAACAGGTCTTGCAAACAACACACCACAAAAGAAACGGCTTTGGGCTATTTTCATCAGATTCTAGTCTACTTGTCAGGACCCACATTTTAAAAATCCAGAAGCTATAATATAAAACAAACTTTTTAATACCTGGCAACCCTACTTTAAAGGCCTACCTTTGTTTACTTAAAAGCATTGGCAGGAGCCATCAAGCTACAGTAGCGCCAATCTGCTAACAGAAAGGAAAAAATTAAAAAGATAGCAATTAAAATTCCGTCTTGGTTATATATTTCATCCTTTAAAACATTTGGTTAAAGATTACATTGAAAGCCTGCAGCACATACCTATTAAAGCAATTGTGCAGACTGCCTTGGTTATTACATTTCTGAGAATGCCAATGGCAGCAACTGCCTGGAGTTCAGAAAAGGATGGAGACTCTGTGGAAAGTAATAAAAACAGTGAAGGTCCCAATAGCACAGCAATTCCTGATGGAGGATGGGGCTGGCTGATTGTTCTCAACTTTTTTGTAGTAAGTAAGAAACATAAGTTACTGGTACTATGTAGAGTGTGGTTTGATGTTGCTTAAAAGTCATGACAAATACAAAAGGCACTTGGTTTTAATCACGTGTGCTGAATTTTTAAAATATTGAAGAAAAAAGGAGAGGTTTTTCTCAGATTAAATGGCCTGTAACATGTTCTGGCCAAAATCTAAAACTATATAAAGAAGGAATGGATAAGAATTGTTGCCCCTTTGACAAGAACTTAACAAACATTTGCAGATTTCTTAACAGAATGGAAAAGATAAAAATACAAATTGTGGTACAAGATCCAAACACTAGCATCTTTCTAGAGCTGGTTTCTTTAGAGTTAGTACTATGAATTTAATTGGAGATCTATTAGTTGAAATCGTGTTCAATTCTTTAGTTTTGGGTTTAGCATTTAGCCAGTCATTTTGGCTTATGGAACAAACTATGACTGAGTAAATAATGGCATAGACTGACATGTGAATCCATGAAATTCCTGCTATCTTTGGTAATAAGCAGCTTGTGCTGCTTATTACCAAATAATAAGTTATTTGGCTTTTGGAAATTACAACTGACGTTTGGTAATGAATGTGTTATTCCAATCAGGGATCCCTCTCCAGATCATGCTGAAAGTAATATCTGTAAAACTGGTGGTTTTCTATTCTTAAGTGTAAAAAAAAATAACATCTGGTTGACTCTGACATAAGTTTGCTTTTGGTTGTGTGTTACAGTTCCCTACAGAAAGGGAAATAGTACAGTGCTATATATATAGTGTGAATTACAGTAAACAGGAGATGACAAGAGTGTGAGCAAGTGTCCTCAGTACATCCTTGGAAGTAGAGCTACAATTAGCAGTTTAACCAGAGCTGAGCAAATCTCCAAGTCATGGCTGCCATCTATTATTTTACCAGGAATTCTAAATCAGGAGAACCCTAATATTATGAGTCTGTTTTCTTTGAAGGAGTACAACTTCAAGAATCAAAGATGGTATTATCCTGACATCACTAGGCCTCTGAATAAATAGGCACTCACCCCTTGCATGAGTCTCACCCTACCTGCAAGCATTGGATTAGGACATCTCCCATTTGGCCGAAGGAGGAGATATACAATTAGGTATCAGCAATACCAACATACTGAATACCTCATCTCTCACTTTGACCTTTCCCAAACATTTTATGTAGATGCAAGCAGTACAGGGGAGAGGATACATTTGTGTCTGTGATCCGTGGCACGTGATACCCCGTTGTTACTACCAACCAGATTCATCCAATTGCAAAGGAGTGGAACTGTCCTAAAGGAATGCCAATTCCAAGCTTTCACAGGGGATTCAAAAGGATACTGGGAGCCACAATTTATTTATTTTTTGAAAATTTTATTTGGGTTTTCACAAAAACAAAATACAAATAAAACATCTTTTTTGAAAATAGCATGGTGCC
>BHFT01019599.1:0-55856 GCA_004320025.1 Laticauda laticaudata
AAGAGATAGTCCAGGACAGGTTACATCGGGACCGCCACCGAGGTGCCAACTGATGCCACCTGATGCAACCACACCACCGATGCCAGCCACACGCAGCAAGATGCCACCCCACATGCCACAGATGCACACCGACGCCAGTCCTCACCCAGCTGCAGACCAGACAAGCCCCACTACACTGCCCTTCCTCCACCCCAAGCCAAGCCTGGCCTCAGAACATCTGTCATCGGTCACTGGGACTGACACCACTGGCATGGAGGAAGGGGCTCTCCACATCACAGACTTGAGCCAGCTCTCGAGAGCTTCCTCAACACACCGTCCCTATTTTCTCGTCGGGTCAGGCACGCCCAGGTGGCGGCTTCAGACCAGCACTCAGCAGCCAGCACCGTCCACAGCCCTGGACTTCAACCCCTGAGACCTGGGCCAAGCCTCCGAGTTGACCAAATGAAGAGTGCCAAGACTGGGTGGCTACCCTGTTGACTTATTTTTTGCTTTGGACACTTGACTTGGGTCAAGTTTTTTCTTTTACAGCTTGTTATTAATAAATTATTATCGTTTGCTTCACACACTGCTTCATTTATTTTTGTCAATAAAGTTTGGTGGAAACTTTTAGAAATGGTTTTAGCTTTGCATGCTTTGTGGGATGGGTAAGGATAGCAGTGGGATTGGTAAAGGATACCTGGTGGGATGGGTAATAGCTGTGGGATGGGCAGGGATACCTTTGGATGGTAATAGCTTGGGATGGCAAGGGAAAACAGCTTTGGATCGGTAATAGCTGTGGGATAGATAAACCTCCAGTGCAAGCATAGGGGACTGTATGGTCCACTCTCCTGGGGAGGTGCCACACCTATGGCCCTTTATTATCATAATAATGTAAAATCATTATACCACTACATGTCAACATAAACACAACTCTTTACTTAAATTGCCCTGTCATGTGGTAGGGCCCACCCAATAACATGGCGCAAATCTCATCATGTGGTGATGAGACCAGGTGAAAGGAAGCATCCCATTAATGCATCTATCAATCCTGTCTTGCCAACTCCAACTGCTCCAGCTGGGGAGTTGCACCCAGTGTTCTCAGGAGGTTGCGCTGCTCTTCTCCCTCACGGGAATCTCTTTGGGGCCTTGCACCATCCTAGTGTCTATCAGGTTTCGCCCTTTGCGCTCCATTCCCACAGGGCTCCATGTCCGCCATTGCCTTTGTTGGAGTCCCCAAGCCCTGTCCTGCAACACTGGGAAGCGGGTGCGCATCGAAGATTGTGCAGGATGCAGCAAGCTTCCACGATGTTCCTCAGGTCTCTGGGGCGATGCCTGCATTGGTGGTGAGAAGTACCTGGAACCTGTTGGCCAGGATGCCAAAGGGTTCTCCAACCACCGCACTCTTGCCCTGGAAAGCTGTAGTTGAAGATCCCTCTCTTACAGGTGAGGCATTCTGGAGATGGTAAGGGCTATCTGAGGTAGGTTCTGAGGGAGAAGGTGCCAATCACCCACGATGAAACTAGGGCAGCATCTTGTTGTGTCGTTGGGCAGGGGGCCTGGATCTGGGAAGCCCATCGATGAGGTTGCGTTCCAGCCCTCCTTGTAGGTCCTGGCGTTGTTTGATAACCGGGCATCTAGGAGAGTGGATGAAGCCGGGTATAGGAGATCAGAGATACAGCATCATAGTGAATGGTCTACCCAATTAGTGTTATAGTTCATGAGACTGGAACTGTTATGACAATGCAGACGATGTGTTTTGCCGCACGTGTGGATCCACGATCCTGCTGCTTCGCTCTCAGGCCGAGGCTCTCAATTCTATATGCTGCCCATTCTACACATGCTATGTGGTGACCATCCAGTCTGCGCCTACTGTAGGGTCTGAGGCAGTGAGTCAGTGCCACTGAGCAGTGGCTCCTGGAATTGTGTTTGCTTGGCAATGCTCACGCACACTCCAAATGGCTGAGCTCTATGAGTCGTAGTCTTCGTCATTCAGCTCCACACCATCAGCTTAGTGTTGTACAGTCAGTACTCTGCTCTTTTCCGCCAATCCATCTTCGGGACACAGCACGTTCTTTGGCCGCACTCCTTTTCTTCCCGTCAGAACAGTTGAAAAGAGCCTGTAGCATGGCTTCGCACTGTTGAAGAATGATGGTGGCTACCAAAAGGCATGTGTTATGATGCCAGGTGGAGCGCTGCATGGATGCCCTGTGGGAAAGAGCAAGAGACCAGATGAAAGGCTGCAGAGGTCTGCAACAGCGTGGGTGCATGGACTGAAGTGAGATCAGGTTAGTTTCCTCCCCCTCTTTACTGACGGGCAATATATGTTTCCACTAGGTGTCCTTTTAGCATCCTTAGCATACTCTATGACTTCCTTAATATCCGAGATAGTCCCCTCTGTGAATGTTTTTCCGTTTTAAATTGCTTTCTTTCTGCGAGCTGACTGCCGCTTTCATCCTTTCGTCCAATCCCGGCTACTAATGCTTTGTGTCCATTCGACACGATCCACATATTCAGCTTCCATCCTGTGTCCGCTTTCCTCTGGAGCGGATTTGAGTTGCGCGGATGGCACAGCGGATGCCTAGCGGATTATAGCGGACGCGTAACGGATGACGCACGGATGTAGAACGATGTTCCCGTATGCCGGTTGCGGATGCAGAAACCGATGCGTTGTGGACTACATATTTTCTGGCTCATAGAAAGTTTTAGAGGCAGTTCAAAACTTTTTGGAGTGCCGGATGAACCTCAATCGAGCAGATGCTGGACGGATAGAGAGGATGAAAATTGAGGAGTGAGTACAGGAACGGACTGCAAATCGCGTTAACAACAACCAACGGATGGCAAGTGTTTCTCTCTGTTTTCCATCCTCTTTCCATCCGTTGGTGCAGTGTGACATGGGCTTTAAATCCATCAGTTAGGTGATATGGGCGGGGCTTCCTGCAGCTTCCCAGTCTAAATACTGCATAGTCCAAAGCCTCCCAGGTTCTTAGGGTATGTCTCATTTCTTGAAGCCAAGACTTAAATAACCCAAATTTATCTCTTTCATCTGAAGTCTGCTGTGTCATAGTTGAGGATTTCTCCTGCAATTCTCATTTCTCCCCCCCCCACACACACACACACTGTGCATCCATAAATATTCTGCACATTTTGGCAACTCTCTGCATCCTTTGTTAAAATGGTACAGGTCCATTTACAAGGGAACAGAAGCGTTTGAATCAAGGTCTAATATAACCAAACTAAAAAACTAGAATTACAATCTCCTCACACCCCAAAGTTGGATTTTGCTCCTTCTGTCATCCCAAGCTGATCAGTATGTGGGAGTTGGTGGTAAGAGTGGGGGGAAGGCCACATGCATATGTCAAAAGAATATGGAAGTGGGCAAAGGACAGTTGCAATGGAACAACATTGGCAGAGAATACACCCTGTCTACATACTGAGCAATGTTACTTCCTTCAGGGGGTATACCATAATCATTGTGGCAAACTTTGTGGAAAAGGTGCACTCTTGGGCATTAATCATCTCTCTAAAATTCAAAATTACCCTCCTGCTTCATCAGTGATGTTCTAACTCTTTAAATCCCTAAATTTTGGTAACATGGAATGCTTGACAGACTTCTACTTTCACACATCTGTCTGGCACACACTAGTATCATCTGAGATATGTTTTGGAATATCCAGATAGATACAATTAATCTGAGTTTTGATGCTAGCATTTGGGATATTCTTCCAAAGACAGATCCTATAAAGGGCTGTTCATTATATGCCCTCTTCTCTGGACAATAGTTGGCTCTTGGAGCAGAACATTCAGGAAAGTTCGATTGACCAAACTACCCTTGTTTGCTGAATATGATCATTGTCACAGTCTTTTGTATTTACATGTTAGCTGGTTTTAATCCTAGTAGTGGAAGGAAAATAGAAATTTTTGAATTGGTTTATTTCCAAATAAACATACATGCATACCTTTTATGAAATTGATTCCAAAATGATGTAATTTAAGAGCATCACATTTCTGCTTCTTGTGTATGGGTAACAAATGATGAGACTAAAAAGGCTGAAAGAATGTACTGGAAACATATCATTGCCATCATCATCATCAATCATCAACAGCATCATTTAATGCTTGGACCAATTGCTCCTCATTCTGCTGATACAAATGGAAGAGACATCAAAAAGCTACATATTTTATTTTATTTCCTACTACCAAATCTCCATCCCAGGCTTCCCCAACATGGACAATAGCAGGAAAGACAGACTGAAATGCAAAAAGGGAAAGCAATGATATATAAGTCATTTCTGGAATAATTGGTTTGAGATGACTAAAATATACTTGCAATTTCTATCCTCATATAAGGAAAACAGTGTCTTTCTTCCTGCACCATGAGCATCTTTCTTTTTTCATGCCTTGTCTCCTATCACTGGTATTTGCATTTCAGTATATTATTTACCTTCACAGAAACATTGGTCACACACCAAGATGTAATGATGTGTACTATTACATGACTCATCCTACAACTATGTGTCTGTCTATTACTTTCATGGATAAAATATTGGGACTCTTTTAAACATTATGTAATTTATTACAAAAGCTAAAGTCTTTTAAAGAAAAAAGAAAAGTTGCTTATTATTCTAAGCAAAAACCTTGGATGAAAATAAATCACATTTTTAATATGAGTCCCTGCTTGATCTGCTACCTCAGATAAGCAAATGGACCAATGATTAATTGTGAAGCACTTACCTCATTAGGTTTCTAGATCTGCTTCCAACCAATGTATTTGACAGCTTCCAGGCCACTAAGCTACCTTCCTCCTTTATTGCCTGCAGAATAGGCACAACACTCCAAACTCCACATTTTTTCAGAGGTTGGAGGGGAATTTCTGATGATACAGTACTTAACTTTTTTTTTGGGGGGGGGGGTNGATGATACAGTACTTAACTTTTTTTTTGGGGGGGGGGGTTTCCTTTGAATGAGTGTTGACTCCTGGCAATTGCCTGGACTAGTCTCTGCAATTTTGTTGGCAAGACCTTGAGAGGTGGCTTGCCACTGGCTGCCTCCTAGAGCTGAGAGAAACTGAAAAGCCCAAGTTTTACCCAGCTGGTTTTATACCTAAGGCAGGATTAGAACTCATGGTTTCCTGGTCTGTATCCCAGTGCCTTAACCATGACATCAACTGCATATATTATATATAGCAGTTGAAGAAGCTTCTTGAATGAGAAGTGAAATGTCTTCAAAGAAAAAGCAGAAAGTCCAGTTGCTTCTTGAAAAAGCACCTTTGGGACAGGACATAGAATGAACAGTTGCAGGAACAGCGTATTTCTAACCTAAAGAAGAGAAAGACTAGGGGTAATATAATAGTGATAGCACTTAGACTTATATAGTGCTTTATAGTCCTCTCTAAGCTGTTTACAGAGTCAGCCTATTGCCCCAAACAATTTGGGTCCTCATTTTACCCACCCCGGGAGGAAGGAAGGCTGAGTCAACCTTGAGCCTGGTGGGATTTGATCTGCCAAATTGCAGTGGGAGTAGCTTGAAATACTGCACTCTAACCACTGCACCACGGAGACTCCATAATAACAGTCTTCTAATATCTGAGGGACTGTCACAGAGAAGGGGGGGTTGACCTATTCTCTAAAGCAGAGGTCCCCAACACCCCCCCCCATGGCCTATTAGGAATCAGGCCACACAGCTGGAGGNCTGTCACAGAGAAGGGGGGGTTGACCTATTCTCTAAAGCAGAGGTCCCCAACACCCCCCCCATGGCCTATTAGGAATCAGGCCACACAGCTGGAGGTTAGTGGTGAGTGAGCAAACCCAAAACCATCCCCCCTTCTCCCTCCTGTGGAATTTTTGTAGAAAAATTGTCTTTGGACTAGAAGATCTCCAAGGTCCTTTCCAATTCTGTTGTTTTGTATTCTAAATGTACATCTCAAGCTGACCCCTTTATTTTTTTCTAAGCAGCATTTAAAAAAAATGTGCATTAAGTGAAGCACTCTGGTCTTTGCATTGCCATCAAACAGCTTTTAGTAGCAAGGAATGGGAAGTAGAAATAAAAAGAAAGCCACTGAGTTTGAGGTCACAAGTTTTTTATCTACAATTTATAGCAGTTGCCAGATGGAAGTAAAGCAAATATAAATTACTCAGGTAAAGAAAATCAGACAGTGCATATGCATGCTTGAACCCAAAGTATCATTTCTGTCTTTTGTAATCTCTCTCTCTCTGTCCCTCCCTCTCTTTTTCCTTGAGAAGATATATAAGGGAGGATTTCCTGGGAAAGACATTTTATGTTTTACAACTAGCAAATCAATCTGTGATTTATCTTCAAAAGACACCTTGGATACAATTTTCTCTTATTTCCCTGCAAAGAAAGGATATTCTTTACAGAAGATCTTGGACATGTTGAAGAAATGCTTAGGGGAGTATTGGATCATGCAAAATCCATAGACTTTTCCTTGCACGCCCAATGTTGGCCTTTTTTGACATGTGAGTTTGGATGTTGAAAAGAATCGAAGTCAAAAAGGTTAAAGGATGAATCTAACATACGTTTTCCCCCATCTGTGGAGAAAATGATCTTGCCCCCTTAGAGAGGAAACTGAAATTATCCTATGATGCTGGAATGTCTTCCCAGGGACCACTAAACTGCAGATTTCATTTACTTCTTTAAAAATTGATGATGTGCTCTCCACTGCAATATCAACAGCTCTTCTGCTTTATATGTCAGCTTTACAAAGATGGCTAATAAGAGGGGCAGGGAAATAGGTGTCAGAATGAAGAATTAGAATTGAGATAATTTGGGATTAAAACTCCACTTTTCTATGAAGCTCCAGACAATTTTATGTGAGAATAAAATTCAAGATGGAAAAGAAAGAGTTATTTTTTTAACTTGAGCTTTTAAGGCAAAAGAAAAAAGTAATATAAATGTAAATACTGTACATCAATCATTCCCGAAAGGAAATATCCTTTATAAATGAGAGACATTCTGCAATGAATTTAGGTTTAAGTTAAACATACTAAGAGTTTATCACCTTTATCCTTTGTTGATACAGAATGTGTTCCTTTTCCAGATGTATCTATGCTTATTTCAGCTGTAAAATGGGCCTTACTTTGGAAATACTCATCCAGTAAAATAAAATAAAGCTAGTAAAATAAGCTAGAATTGCTTATTATTATTATTTTCCACCAAGCCCTGGATTCATTGGGATTTGTCCCAGTTGCACAGTCATTTAATAATTCCAGCAGAGGAGGCCCTTAGTGTGAAGCTAGTATAGGAAGTTCAGGCATTTCATCTTTAGCAAAGGAGCAAGCTGGCACAACAATCAAGCTGTGATTGGGAACAGAGTGTGGTACTTAATTAAGGCTCTGTCTTTTATTCTCAGGAGGCAATTCAGCTGGGCTTGAATAAACTAGAGGACCAGGGCATGGTGGGAATGTCTTTCGAAGGAGCAGGAGAATTGGGTCTCCCGGGCTGCCTCATTAGCATGACAATATCCCCCAGGATGCACTTGGCATGATGTAATGCTCAGAATTAGAGAGATGAAAATGTTCCTTGCAGGGGGCTGCAACATTTGCAGTGCGCACTGGCTGTTACTTCAGGGCATGGAATTTCTGGGTCCGTCTTTCGGCAAAAAATGTTTGCTAATTGAGAGAATTTAAGCAAACAACATGCTATTAACTCCCCCTCCCTCCTTCCACCTTTTCTCAAGCAGCACTAAGAAACCAGCAACCTTGGCGATACTCATCGCAAGAACTTAAGAAGCTGAATCATTCTACCGATAGTACCTCTTAACTCTTTTGAACAAATTCCGCTTCAAAAGAATTGTAATGACCTGCGGGGAGCACAGAAAAAGCCTTTTCACTCTTAAGAAAATATACAAGAAAATCTGACATTCAGAAATGACTCTAAGCCAGTGGATAGCCTCTATGGTGACATCCCTGTGAAGAAATTCAAAACATGGAGCCATTTTGCAATAGAGCAGTTATCTACCAGGCCTATTTTGCAATCCATTGCCACCTCCCAAAATTCATTATAGGAATTCCATGAAACACATTCACACCTTGAAAACCTTGCTGGTGGATATAGATATCCAGGCTCAAGTTTCATTACCTACAGTTGCCAGCATCTGTGGATCCTTTGAAGGCTGAAAAAACCAGCATAGATTAAAGAGAAGTGTTGAAAGAACAACCAGTCTACTCTCTAAAATGATATGACCAAACACTAAAAACTACACTTCCAACAGAGCAAACTGGTGACATTTAAATCTAAAATTCAGATTTAGATTTAAAGTTAAATCTAAATTCATATTAAGACGGAAAGACTGATAGATTGCTAGAGGAAATAGGGATGGCTATTCTGTTTCTGTGTTCATTTTCAATGTCATTTAGATTAAGCAAGGTCCTGTGCTGAGGCCCTAAAATAGAAATTAATTCTCAGAGTTGGGGCTAGCAGCTGTTAAAGGCTAGCAGCAGTTGGAAAGAAAAAGTGAAGAACCTTTTGATTGTTGAAATGAGTATAGAAAATTAGCAGAGTTATGATTGGTCTACAAGCTGCAGTTGGGAAACAATTGTGGTAGCCAATTTCTGACTGGGGTCTCTGTGTATCATGTTACCATCCCGTGGAAGCAATCAGGCTACTACTGATTAACTGCTAAGCCAACCTGGAAGTTTTGCATATGATTTTGTACAACTGTAATACCTAAAGTGCCACCTTTATAAAGACTAAGGCATAGGATGATTGTATGCAATAATTTTATCTTGCAGATAGTACCTGTGCTCAGCAGTGTCCTCTGCCTTGAAATCCTTGAGGCATCAATTTTTAGGTTCCTGTTGAAGATATATTTCTTTGCTCTGTTCTTTTCTTTGTATTAATCGAAGTGTCCTTCCTTCCTTCCCTCCTTCCCTCTTTCTGTGATTGATGATTGATGCTGATGATGTTGTTGAAGATGGATAGTTAACTGATATTCCATTTTATTGTGTACAGCACTTCTAATTAATTTAAATTTTTATCACTTGTCCAGTGACTTCATGTCTATTTATTTATACATTGACGAAATTTATATTCCATCTTTTCTTTAGGAATGCAAGATGCTTATAGGGAGGCAGGTCTCTACTTTAATTTTATATGTACACGATCACCAACTCTTTGAGATAGGTTGGGCTGAGAAAGAGATACAAGTAATCATCGACTTAGTTCATTTAGTGACCATTCAAAGTTAAAACGGCACTGAAAAAAGTGACTTATGACCATTTTTTACATTTGTGACTGTTGCAGCATCCCCGTGGTCAAGTGATCAAAATTCAGATGCTTGGCAACTGGTTCATATTTATGATGGTTGCAATGACCTGCAGTCATGTGATCAGCTTCTGCAAATTTCTGACAAGCAAAGTCAACGAGGAAACCAGATTTACTTAACAGCCATGTTGCTAACTATGGCAAGAAAGATCGTAAAATGGTACAAAATTCACTTAATAAGTGTTCCTCTCAGCAACAGAAATTTGGGGCTCAATTGTGGTCATAGGTTGAGGACTACCTATACTGGCCCAGAATTATTCCCTTGCCTGAGGGTGAATTACCCAATCCTGGTTCTTATTTTTCAATTTTAAACTTTGCTTTGAATTTAACCACAAATTATGTTACAATTTAATACTCTTAATTCCTTTAGCAATCTACAGTAGTATTTTTATTAGCGTATTGATTAATATTTCTTAACATCTTGTTTTTTCCTTGAACTTTTTAATCCTACAATATGTTTTCCACATGCCCAATTTCATACATGTTTATTTTATAATTTTGACAAAGTGATGGAAGCGTAACTTCATATTTATATGAATATCTAATGTGCAAAATTCATTTTAACAGAATTGACAATTTGTTTTTGCTTATTTGTTATTTATTCATTTAATTTATTGGAATTTGTCAAAAAAAAGAACAAGAATAAGAGAATAAAAATACAATGATAGGGACGATAGACACTTTAGTGCACTTATGCATGCCCCCTCTACTGACCACTTAAGTATGAAGGTATAAGGTCCACGGAAGTATGAGGTCCACGGAAGTCAATTTGTGACTAAAACTGTGAAAATTTGTAGCTGAGGCAATTGAATCAGGTCGGGTCTTCCAGACCTTGACAACTCTATTACAGAAATCATATTTTTACAGGTAAGTTTAAAACTATTTACACTGAGTTTAAAGTGGTTGTTCGCATGTATATTATTGTCATTAAAACATTGAAAGAAAAAGTCATTTACAGGTAAAACATTATTACATATAATTTTGTATGCAATACCTAGGTCTGACTGCAAGAGACGCAGTTCTAAGTTATCCAAACTGAAAATTTCAAGCCTAGTAGCACAATGAATACTATTGTGTACAGAAGAGTGCGAGACTTATTGTAAATTTTCCAGAGTCAGATTGTTGAGTAGGGCAGCCATATAAATCTCATACATCCATGCATGCATGCATACACACAAACACACACACACACACAAATTGAACTATATCTATAATTGCATTCTAGCATAAGTAAATTGCTAGAGCCTCTCAATACTACTGAATATGTGGAAGTTATGGCAACCCCAAAGGTATGAAATAGCTAATTGCATGTTAATCTTCATTATTTGGGCATGAATATTTATATATAGGTAAAATGTTCATCTGTACACTCTTTTTTCTATAATAAAGTGTGATTATAAGAAAGGAGAATAGAAGGCTACAAATTTAACAAAGTCTATAATGAAGAACAATTGACAATTAGCAAAATGTTGAATCTATCCAGGACTTTACTGGAAATAATTATTTGAAATTGCTGGCACGCTTGGCTTATGATTCAATGTCCTATTTCAACTCTGTACAACCATGTGTGTTGGACTTCAACTGTCGTCATCCCTGTTCCTTGGGAATTCTGTAGCTTGTGATTCTGATACATTAGGAGGATGGCAAATTGTGAAAGGCTATGCATTCATAGCAGTTGATTATACTGCAAATATAGTGCTGGAGCTATGAGATTCTTTCCCATTATAAATCCAGCTGGTTTCTTCACTTTGTAATTTGTGTTTTTTTTTCAGAAAGTAATTGGAATTCAGCAGCTCTAATTTTTTTTTTTTTTAGATCTCCAAATATATATAAATTGTGGAGTGATTGCAGCATACACACATTTTGAGCAAGCATTTTCCCCTTAGAAAATCATGACTTGAGGTTAGAGAAATTCCTTTTGTGGGTTTCACACATCCTTAGTTTAGTCTTCATTGTCAGCCAAGCTTAGGACTGGTACAACTGCAGAACTAAAAATATACCTTGAGCATTGGGTGACTCATTTGGTGGTCCTTAGATTCTGAAGACACATGGCACACAACCCTTCAATCAGAAATGCTCCCTACCCACCCTCCAAAAAAATAGTGGTCAAAACACTAGAAAGAGAGAAAACTCTAATAAAAGAGGAAAGGGTCTTCAAGATATTGCCTCTAAGGTGTCAAGAAAGGTAGACTGTTTTAATGGATTTGCTATGACTACTTCAGAGATACATCCTGCATCTGTGAAGTGGGCAGGGCAACCATGAATAAAAAATTTGTTGCTGGATGTACAGCAGAGCTGCCTGCAAACATGAAATGAAAACATGATTTTTCAAAAGGATACAAAGGACATCCCCCTGAGGTATCAAACATGAACAAAGTGAAGACAAAAAGGATCTGTCATAGGCTTCTCTTGTTTGTGTACACATTCAGAAATTGTTTAGAAAAAAAATTCTCTCTCTCTCTCTCTCTCTCTCTCTCTCTCTCTCTCTCTCTCTCTCTCTCTCTCTCTCCCCAAGAAAAATATAGGGGGAAAAATCCGTAGACAACAAAACGGCAGAAAGACTGTTAGATGAAAACATTCGATAAAATGGTACCCACTGTGACTCTGTTATTCTATTGTGTGCAACTCTGTTGGCTGTTTTGCCTCACTGCCCATCAAACTGGAAGCATTATTCAGTCCCATTTTTCTGAGTGGCTAAATCCACAAATGCTTACTCACTCTTTGTTTTTTCCTTCCTGATGGGTGAAGCGTCACATAAAAATTTGACAGTGGTAGTAGATATGCAAGGTTTGCACATAAAAAAATCAAGTGTATAAAATTGATTCCCCATGTTTTTATGAAGAACCCAAAATAAAATCCTGGAAGGAGAAAATAAATCATGTGAAAGGAAATCAATTCATTTAGGGTACAACTTCCATCTTCCATAAAACCATCCCTCTCTTTGTCTTCCTTATGCCATGCAATATTTCTGTTTTGGTGTTAACACAAAAATAAATCCTAACATTTCTTTAGTACTTAGGACTACCTGTCAATGAATACTACATTGCACTAGAAATGTTTTAATGACAGAAGGAAGAAAGTTTGTGAATTTCAATCTATCAGCTGCTTTTTTATAAGTCATCGAGGTCAGGGGTTCCTTAGCCCCAGACTATAGACTAATACCAGTACCAGTACACAGCCTGTTGAGAACTGGGCCGTGGAAGAAGTGAGTAAGCACACAAGGTTCAATTTACACATGCTCGGTATTAGGTTGCCCATGCAAAACAACCCTTCACCGCCATTGCCAGTCCCCAAAATCAGAAAGAGTAGGGACCACTGATTAGAGGACCATTTATTTCATATTAATTTTGATGAACTTTTCTCACTTCATGTCAAAGAAAGACTGAATAGTGGATTGATTGTCTATATCTGTGCCATTAGTTAATTGTAAGCAGAAGTTTTTCTCTTACTTAAGATCTACAGATATGCAGATATGTTTTACAGAAAAGGAAAATAACAGTGATATTTAGAACATGGTTTCTCTAAAAAGGTCTCATTGAAACCACATTGGTACAATCTTAGTCATTTACATTCACCATTTTCCACAACACTTTATAAGTTCTGGCTCTTGATGGTAAGCATAATTAAGATGGAACACATGCTTGTAAAAATGTTTGTTTCCATTTTGGGGAGTTGTTTTAATAAATATTGAGGAGTTATGTGTACATTATACCCAGGTGAGATGCAAAGAAGAGAATGGAATAAGTAAACCTGGTATGGAAAGTGTTAGGTCAGACTGTATCGCTGTGAAGAAAGCCAAGCCTGGTATTTAAGGTGGATACCAAATAATATTTAGAACATGGTTTTTCCAAATCAAGGCATGGAGAAAGAAATAAAGAATGGAGCTTTGCTGCCTTAAAATTTAGCTGTCAGGAACTTCATAAATATTATTGTCTTATAAGATGAATAAGAGGAGTGATTTGGGAAGGGAATGTATTTTGGCATTAAAATAATTTCTCCACTACCTCAATTAGATCAAATGATCTGGAAAGGTTCTCCTTGGAGAAATCAAACTAATGTGCAGATGGTTGAAGGGCCTGATGCTTGCTTTAGAGGTGTTGATATGAGCATTAGTCAGCAACACAGATTGCAATGAAGTAAGTGAATAATGCTGTCATAGCAGTCATTCAAAACCATAAATTAATTATTCCACACTGGTAATTGAAACCATTTTAGGAATCAGGTTTCAGGAATACTATCCAATGCTCCCTAGTAAATTTGTGACTGTTTAAGGCCACCACAATGTCTGTAGGTTCTATTTAGATTCACAGACATTACACTGAAGAAGATACTACATAATAGTGGGCAATTAGTTCTGCTAAGGCAACAAAATGGCTGAAAGACTCTTGGGTTTACCAATATCATGAACCATATTTTCTGCCATTGATGGGGCCAATGGAAAACTTTTCAACAAATAAATTTTCGGTGGTCCTCAACTTACGACCACAATTGAGCCTAAAGTTTATGTTGTTAAGTAAGACATGGTTAAGTGAGTTTTGCCCCATTTTATGACCTTTCCTGCTGCAGTTGTTAAGCGAATCACTGCAGTTGATAAGTAACACCATTCTTAAGTCAATCTGTCTTGCCCATTGATTTTGCTTGTCAAAAGGTAAACAAAAGGGGATCACATGACCTTGGGGCACGGCAACAGTCATAAGTATGAACCATGTGCCAAGTATCTGAATTTTGCCCAAGTAACCGGATGCTACAATAGTCATGAGTATGGAAAAAGAATCATAAGTCACTTTTTTCAGTGCTGTTGTAACTTTGAATGGTCACTAAATGAACTGTGGTAAATTGAGTACTACCTATACCGATCCTGAATGTGACTGCCACTGTGGAAGATATAGTATTAATATGGGTTAATTAAATGGAACAAATGCTGGAACCTTCCATATACAGTATATCCTCTGTTTTTTCCCTTTCTGATTCTTTGGCAGTCAGCTCTTACTTTGGAATCAGCTATTTAGGTCATTTTCAGATAAGGGGACGTAAGGGATTTATAATATTTAGGATTTAATATGCCTCGGTAAAATCACCATTACTCAAAAGGGAATCTGCTTCACCCCAAATGTTTGTTGCATGATATTGAACTATTAGCAGATGGCAGCCATCCTGGGTTGGTCACATTTGATATCATTCCAGCATATTTCTGCTACATGGGAGGAAAGTTTTTCCCTTGAGGATGGCATCCACTTTGCTCTTCAAATGCAGGCATTTCCCCTCCGCTTTCATGGATTGAGAGAGTGAGGTGAAAAGGTCATTGGCCCCTTCCCACTCCAACAGAGGCTTTTTGAATCCCTCCAATGTACACAACTGGGAGAAGAAATGACAAAGGCATGGTAAAGAGGGGGTGATGTTCCCTGAGGACAGAGATTTAATTTTGCCCCATTGGGATGTCTATCCATGTAAGAACTGTGTTGACTTCTGCAGATTGCGCTGTCTGTGGTGGCCTGACCTTGTCCCTGAGGGAAGAGTTATCCAATAAATCTCCTCCTAACAGAGCATCAGGAGACTCCTGTCCCTTGACTGCCATGATTTTAATGAGCAGGCAGAATGAGTGATCATCACAAGGCCAAGCCCAGCTGTGAAACCCCAGGCACCACGAGCCACAGCACAGAGCATCCCATTAACTTCTTCCCTTTGAAGTCCCCAGGGTCTTGGCTCCTCAATGGCCAGCTGCCCGACTTCAGCCTGCAGGCATTTGCAAGACATTGTTCAACATTGTGTTCACCTGATGGGAGAATCCAAAGATAGAACTGATACCAGGGAGCTGTCTCCCTCTGCTGCCTTTAAAATCTGCCTTGGGGTAATTAGGAATTGGGACAGATCCACATTTGGCAAAAGTCTCAATTAAAGACTAATCAGCAGAACATGGTCATTTGAAAGTTGGAACTTCCTCCGATTGATACAATAGCCAAAGGCTAAGAATGTTGAAGCAGCCAAAGTAGTTAATCCAAATAGGATGATTTTCCTCACTGTCTACCATCCCACTGAAGGAACTGCTGATTTGGCAGTATTTTCTTTTGATCCCAATGGTCATCTACAGGAGTCCCCTCTTTTTTAAAAAAAATAGTATACTAGTTTTGATTCTCATTTGTCTCCTGGGAAAACATGTGTCGACACTATAGTCATTAGGACCCATTCGGACTCCATTAGGAAGGTGCTATTTTAAACATTGAGTGTTACACAAGATTCATTCAGTCCTTTGCATTCAACTCTTCCAAAGTCTACAGCTATGTGCCCTAAGAGAACCTGAATAGTTTGGATCTTATCTCACTGATGCTGCTCTGCTCTGCTGGAGTTACCACCAAGCACTCCACAGGAAATTAAGTTAAGATCTCTAGTGGGTCCTAGATGATTCGATCAGAGTCACAAATGGTCATGTGGAATGGAATCCATTGTCAGAGTATCTGCTGAGCATCATTTTATTGCTTCCTTGAGTGCCACCATAAAGCGGAATGGGAAGCAAACCAAATTTATCCACAGCACACATCTCATCCTGCCTGTGAAAGCCCTTGAATAAAGACAAGCCATCCAAAAGTACCATCATTTTATCAAGGTTATCATATCTAAGCTGTGAAAATCTGGATGAACATAGCAGGCAGCAAAGAGCAAGATTTTTTTTATCTCATCTCCCATTCAGTCATATTATTTTCATGTCTATTTGTCTGTCTATCTTACCTACCTATCTATCCGTCTGTCTATCTATCCATCCATCCATCCATCCATCCATCCATCCATCCATCTCTATCTATCTATCTATCTATCTATCTATCTATCTATCNTCCATCTCTATCTATCTATCTATCTATCTATCTATCTATCTATCTATCTATCTATCTATCTATCTATCTTATCTACCATCCTACCTATCTTTGATGACCTTATTAATGAGGTCATGCTTCATAAGTACTGAGAGGCTTTGATACACCTGGGTACATTGATGTCATATTTATGTGTCTGACAACACCGGAGGTCTTCACTAACTCCTATGCTGAACTGATCAATCCAAAGCTCAGTTTTGCTTCATAGATTTCTATTTTAAAATTGAGCAAATATAGTGCACCGTACAGGTAATTTGCTGACTTTCTGAAGTTACAGCAGCACTGAAAAAAGTGACTTATCACTGTTTTTCATACTTATAGCCAGTGCAGCATCCCCCATGGTTACATGATCAAAATTCAGCTGCTTGGCAATTGTTTTTATTTATAAGGATTGCAGTGTCCTGGAATCATGTGGTCCTCTTTTGTGACTTTCTAACAAGCAAAGGCAATGTGGAAGCCAGATTCACTGTACAACCATGTTACTAACTTAGTAATTGCAGTAATTCACTTAACAACCATGACAGAAGTTGTAAAATGGGGCAAAATTTACTTAGCAACTGTTTCACTTAGCAAAAGAAATTTTGGGCTCAATTGTAGTTGTAAATCAAAGACTACCTATACATTATTAATGTTCCAGGTGCAAGCTAGAACTCTCATCTCTTTAATTGGTGGTTTCCTCTTTTTGCTGTAGTCAGGATGCTATTGCTATCCCACCATGCTTTTTAAATCAAGCAGAGGAACCAGCTTCCCCCCCTGCCCCCTCCCCCCCGTGTCTGTAAAACAGGACCGGAGAAGCAGCACTGATTGTCTGCCAATGTTTGTGCGTCATTGGCTGTCTCAGGAGGAGGGTGGACAAAAGGACACTTGGTCCACATTAGGGAATGGCAATCTTTTGGAAACCAAGGTGGCAGTTGATATGTCTGGAGAGCCAGTTTGCTACAAGAGGCAGAGCAGATGCAGAGAAGGGGCTCTCTGGTTTTCATTTCTCCCTCAACCCCTCAATTTTATTTTATAATAAAAGGCATATATTGTTTCAACATAAAAAAGAACACAGCAGTTTTAGGTAGGAGTTTTTGGAAGCTAAGAGAATTAGAGCGTATAATAATCTATGCACTATTTAATTATATTAACTATGTAATCCCAGTTTGAGAGTCAGTTTGATGCAGTAGTTGAAGTGCTAGCCTAGAAACCAGGCATTATAGTCCTGCCTTAAGTATAGAATCCAGCCTGGGTGATCTTGGGCCAGTTTCTCTCAACCCAACAGACCACACAGGATTATTGTACAGAAAAAAGGATGAGAAAAGAAAAATTATGTATGTTCGACACCCTGAGTTATTTAAAAAAAACAATAAAGGCAGGATCAAAATCTGATAAATAAATAAAATGAATCCCAGAGCAGTGAGATTGCAGATTGTTTAAGGCCCAGTCCCACTGACCGACGGATGCAAAACATATGCATAAAGGACACAGCGGATGAGCAAAATTTCAGAGATGTCTGCATCCGTTGTCATCCGCTCCCAAAAGTGGCAAAAATTTGCATAAACAGAACGGAAAAGAACAGAAAAGAATGGAGGTGAGTAGTATTTAGCAGAGATGTTAAATGGATGTTCATAGGAAGCCTAGTGGATGAAAGCGGATGACAGCGGATGACACCTCCGAAGGGGTTCCAGGGGAGAATTTTGAAGTGGACACATAGTGGAAGGGGCGGATGCATAGCGGATGAAGCAGATGCATCACGGACGCCTATAGGAAACAAAGGGGATTCCGCGCGATGTATATCGATGCAAAGCATTCATGTGCATGGGGGACGTATGAATTGGTGTCAGTCCCGATATAAAAGGATGCACGCATGCAATGCAGTCAGCATACAGGGGAAAGACGTGCTGCCACATACATCTTGCAGGAACACGCCATGGTTCATTCAGTAGGCAAGAAGAGTGGAAGCCGTGCTACTCGTTCCAGCCCTGGCAAGAAGGACAGAACCAGCATCCGCACCCCCTGTCACTGAATCTCTGAAGCTGCTGCTGCTATTTATGGTGGACCAAGCCCCAAGGCCACAAAAGCCCTGCGGCTGACACGCACACATGCTGCTCTAAGCCCCTGATAGGCCCTGCTGCTCTAGGCCGTCCTCTGTAAGCGAGCCCTGGCTGAAGGCCACTGCCACGTAGGATAGGAAGAGGCAAGGAAGGTAGAAGCGAGAGAGGAAACAGTACACCGTTTCTGATGGAGCATTAGCGATCGAGGTGCTGGAATGGATGAGGGAGAACGAGTACCTTGGAGAAAGCAGCAGACTGTATTGGGACACCAAGAAGTAAGCAGCAGCTTCGGAGAGACAAGGCAGAGAGCCTGGGGTACACTGCCAGAAAGACACCCATCCTTGGATGGTGGAAGGCAACATGCACACCGTGGTTTGGCAAGCAACACCTCAAGGGAAAAATCTAGCCAGGCTTGCTGTCAAAGCTCACTGACTGGGAGAATGTACTTACTGGCCAAGTTGCAGTTTCCTGGAGGGTGAGATCCACCACTGAGGATGCAGCCCCTCGTATGCAGCCCCTCTCCCTCAGGTAGTCACAGACAGCCAGTCCTCTTCCAAGCCAAGAGCCACTACCCTGTCCAGACAGGTTCTTCAGAGGGCCCCACAGCAGAGACCCCCCAACAGCTGGCACTCCCCATTCCGTCAAACTTGGGAGCATCCGTGGAGGATACGGTCTGCTGTCACAAATGGAGGAAGAGAAAGCAAGCAGCCACAGAGGCCAATCCACCCCACCCCCAGCTCCAGAGGTAATGCATGCAGAGAAGCAGACTGGAGGGCCAGGACCACAAGTGTCCTGTTGGCGATCAGGGACACAATTGAAGACCAGCATAACGAATTCTCTCTCAGGTTGGTCCACTTGGACCAGAAGATCCTTGGGCCGGAAACACCTCCGTCATCACCTAGGTGAGCCAGAACCCTGAGGGACTTCTGACCGAGGGCCCCAGTACAGGTGATGAAGCAGAAGAATCACTAGCACTTCTGCACAACCTTCAAGGCCCCAGTACAAGCTGATCCTTACCCAGTCCAGGTCTGCTTCTCACACCCAGGCGATGTCACAGCCCTTCCACGGCTTTCAACAGCCCTCACCTACGCAAGGCTACGCCTACCAAGGAACTCCACACGCACAAAACAAGACCTTCCCAGTCAGGCCCAGGTTCATTGCAGTGCCACCAGATGCCACACACTCGCCCAAGCTTCAGACCAGACACCTCCAATCCACTGCCTCCTCTCCACCACAGCAAAGCGCATCTGCAATGGACAATCTGTCATCAGTATTGGCCTGAATCTCAAGTCCTTGATGTGAAGGGCCTTTCTCAACCTCACGGGCTGAGTCAGCTCTCAGATAGCTTCCCTGAAGAACACCACCACCTGTTTGTACCTTTTGAGCAAGCACCCAAGGTGCCTTAGACCAGCCTCAAGCCACAGCCACCTCCAAGTTCCCATGCCTGCTTAACTTGGAGACATGGCCTGACTTCAGAGTGACTGAGAATAAGTGCAGAGACTGAGTTTGTTTCTTATTTGTTAGTTTAATCCTTGCTTAAGACACTTAATTATCATTTTGCTTATTTTAATACAGTCATTAAAGTTTACGACTAAAGATAAGTTTTATCTTTTGCTTAGACACTTAATACAGTTTACTTGGTTCATATTTGCATTATTTAAAACAAGTCATAAAGTTTTACCTAAGAAAGTTAAAAATAAAGTTATATTTGCTTAAGACCTAAGTTTACTTGGTTCATTCTTTCTTTACTTACATAAAGTGTCTGCTGATAACATTTTAAAAAATGATTAAGCCTTTGCATGCTTTGGGATAGATAGATAGTTGTGGATAAGATGAAACTCCAGTGGCAAGAAATGGGACTGTGTGGTTCCACCATCCAGTGCCCAGCACAATATGGACCCTTTATTATCAACAACTAACTTACTTTCACTTGATCAACCACATTTTAAAATAAACAGCCTTTATTAAGCCTATTCATTGTAGGACACCACTCAACATACATGACACAATCTCATCAGATGTTATGCGACAGCTCCAAGGAAGCATCCAGTTAATCATCTATATCCTGTTCTGCCAGTCTCAGTAGGCTTGAGAGAGATGTCAGTAGGTTGAGCTGCTTCTCCTTCACGTGCAGCTCTGTGAGCCTTGTACACTCCACAGTGTCTAAGTGTCTATCCTTGCCTCCTTCACCAGGCCTCCATGTCCCATTCCCCTTGTGTTGATGCGTCGACAAGTCTGTTCTGCAACAGCTGGGGTGGAAGCGGCGTGCCCATGACGATTGTTGCAGGATGAGCAAGCTTTCCACGATGCTCCTCCACAGTCCTTTCGGGTGACTGCTGCCTGGTGTGAGAAGTATGCTGGAACCCTGTGGCCAGGAAAATGCCAAGTAAGGTGTTCTCACCACCCGTCTTGCCCTGGACGCCTGTAGTTGAAGTATCCTCTCTTCACGGTGAGGTATCTTGAACTGCACAGGCTTCATGAAGGTCGGTTTGAGGGAGAAGGCGTCATCCCCACGTGAAAGTATTGGGCAAATCTTGCGTGCTCGTTCGGCAGGTGTCTGGACCTGGAAAACCCATGATCAGTGTTTGCGTTCCAGCCCATCCTTTAGGTCACTTACTTGAATTATCCTGGCCATTTGAAGCTGACTGTTGTTGCTGAAGCATCGATGTAGATGAAAACTTTTGTAATCAGCATCAACATGGCAAAGAGGATTTGATACTGAAGAAGCCTGTGTAGTTTAATACAGTGGACCTGAGTTGGCTGGAAGCTTTGGACAGGCCCATGTGTTTCCATCTATGCCTCCAACAGTGTGGGAGAAGTCCGACTTCTTGATACACTCTTCTGCAAGTTTTTCCCAGCCTTTGCTTCAGTGGTGGCACCTGAGGAGCTCCTCTCACATATTCTTTCAATGGATGGCCTGTGCCACTTCTCTGTACCACTTTGCTGATGCTTTGCTTGTGCACCCTCATGCATACTGCATGTGGTTACGTCTTTGATGTGGTTGCCAAAGGCCACTGTGGCACAGAGTCAGGTTGCCCACCTTCTAGTCCAGGTCAGCTTGGATGCGAATTGTGGTGTTCGGCTGCTTGGTCAACCTGACGGGTCTCAGCACGCTCTACAAGTTGTAACAAAACATGGTCGGATGACATATCCTCATAGAAGTGATGGAATGCACAGAGGGTCTTCATTCTCAGCGTTCCACCATCAACTGGTCATAATCAGTCAAACTCCATTCTTCTCACCGATCCATCTCTGACCACACAGCTCTTGGATGTTCTCCTTCTTCTCCTTCTGTGTAACATCTTGATATCAGTCTGAACGAGGTTTGGTTCTGGTTGTATGAATGAGCACGCTATGCATACTAGACTGTGTCATCAATTCCATGGTGGAGTAACCAATTGATGATGTTGAAGACCAAGAGGCAAAGGCTGCAAGAGGTCTGGTTTAACACGGCGCTGAACTCTAGTGAGATCCAGGTGATTTTCTCCCCTTTTATAATAGAAATATATCAGTTTTTTCCACTGGTGTCTATCTACATTACCCAGCAATCCTAAATATAACGATATAACATCGCAGATACAAACGTTTGTGTCCGCTTAAAATACTTTGATAATATGTAAAGATCATAGCTGCTTATATACCTTTCTATTTCATGTTTATAGTACGCGTGTTGTAGATTTCTCGTGTACCTTTTGTTTCATCTCCTCTTTCCATTTTCAGCTCGCAGCGGATGTGAGTTGAGGGATGGATGCAGAGAGGATACAGTGGACATTTAATGGATGATAACGGACATAGAACATTTGTTGCCCGTGTATGTCGTGTATGTACATCGTATGCGGCAGAAAGTTCATCCGTTCACAAAGTTTTATGCAGCTCAAAACTTCTTGTGTGGATGAAATTGCAGTGGATGGATGCTTGATGGATAGAGCGTATGAAACACATATGCAGTGAGTACACAAAGGATGCATAGCATTTTTCAACGGATGGCAAGCTTTTTTTAACATTTTACATCCTCTTTGCATCTGTAAGTGCAGTGGGACTGGGCCTTACCTCTCAAGTGGAAAAGTATCCTTAGAGAATGGATAAGCAATCTATTTTTCCTCAGCATCTCAGATTTTCTTTGCACAACTATAAGTGGTAGAAGCACAATAATAATGTGGTTTGTACTTGCATTACCCAAACTGATACTTCCCTAATAGATTGTTTTGGTCCCTGTGTTGCCATTTTAGAGAATCTCAAGGTTTTCACTACATAGGAATGATAGTTAAATGCACTGGACTCTGTTCAACTGAGTGGAAAGGGCAGCCTGATACGTATTTTTTGTCTCAGGCATGCCAAAGATAATTTCCAGAGAACTGTATGTCTGGAGGCCCTTCAGTGGCTATTTTATGCTACTGCTGGCATGACCAGCTGGTAATACCATTTTTCCACACAGCTGCCCAGTCCCCAGGCCTCCTTCTGAGCAATATGTGATAAGGGTCCTTTCTGACATCCTGCAGAAATTTGCTACCAAGATTCCCTCTTACAGGACCTACTGTAGTAATGAGAGTAGGCTTTGTGAAGGGGTCTTTTTATTATTGTTATTTTGTGGTTGAGAGGTTGCCTATACTTTTTTTTCCCCCTCATGCAAAAACTTAGAAAGGGTGGAAAGCAAAATATTTGGATAATTATTCAGGCCATCAGGTTACATAAAAGGTTCCATAGCCCTTTGCATCAAGTCTTAACAGTTAAAACCACAATTTCTGTTTTTGCAGTCATAAAACATCCAGAGCAAAGTATATGTGTGTGTGTTTGTGTGTGTCATAAAATAATAAAAAGCCATTTTTCCATTTGCTAGAAACTTGAAAAAGTTAATGTGATTTTTTAAAAAATAAAATAAAATGTCAATTTACTCCCCAAAGGAAACTCCAAAGGAAACTTTTTTCGGCTGCACAGTGGTCTGAAAAAAATGATATGCATTTAGTTCTAAAGTTTTTTTTTAAAAAAAATAGCAATTAATTCCTAAAAAAAGAATGTACTGACATCAAGTGCAAACAGCTAATTTTATATTTTAAGGAAACTCTTTTTATATGACTCTTCAGACAGGAGCACATGATGTCTGCATTTTATAGCTGTGTGGCGTGTATATGTTCTAGCACTGAGGGATCATCAGTAGAATTCATTCTGGGGCAATGATCAATAGCAATAGCACTTAGCTTTAGATACAGCTTCACAGTGCTTTACATCCTTCTCTAAGTGGTTTACAGAGTCAGCATATTGTCCCAACAATCTGGGTCCTCATTTTACCGATCTCGGAAGGATGGAAAATTGAATCAACCTTGAACCAATGGGAACTGCTAGCAGCTGGCAGTCAGCAAATGTATCCTGCAGTACAGCATTCTAACCATTGTGCCACCATGGCTCAATGGAACTCTACTGCTGTTTTCCCCATCAGCTTCCTGTCTCTGAGCAGAATATATGGGCAGGGAAGAGTAATAAATAGTATGGCACCCAAGTGTCACTGTGAACTGGAATACCATACAGATAGACCTCGACTTATGACCACAATTTGGCCCAGAATTTACATTGCTAAGCAAGTTAGGTGAGTTGTACATGATTTTACCACCTTTTTTTGCCATGGTTATTCAGTGAACCATTGCTGTTGTTAAGCAAATAATGTGATCATTAAGTGAATTCAGCTTCTCCCATTGACTGTGCTTGTCAGAAGCTAGCTGGGAAGGTTACAAATGATGATCACATCATCCCAGGATGCTGCAACCATCCTAAATTCATGCTGTTTGCCAAGCATCCGAATTTTGAACATGTGACCTTGCTACAACAGTCATAAGTGTGAGGAAGAATCATAAGTCACTTTTATTTTTCAGTGCCATTGTAACTTTGAATTGTTGAATGAATAGTTGTATGTCAATGGTTTCCTGTATCTGAGCTGGATAGTTTTTGGCACCAAGGCAGTGAGTTGCCCATTCTTCATTCAAGACAAATGCTGTCTTAATTCTAGCATCCAGGAGGAGGGGAAGAATATTTATCTAGGTAATAAGACTGTTGAGTCTGTGGTAAAACCTTGAGAAAGTTATCTTCCATTGGTTCTGACCCCAATGATGCACTCTGACCTCAACCCTACAATCTGGCCTCACCTCTAAATGATAATTAACACGATCTCATATTACCCACAACACCTTGGGAACAGAAATGAATTTGGGAATAAAGGTCTGTTCAGGAAACGCTTGTCACTTCCTGTGGTGGGATTCAGACAATTTGCACCACTTCAAGAGAACTAGTTGTTAACTTTCTGAGCAGTTTGGTGAACTGGTTCTTGGAAGAAATCATTAAGGCAGAGAACCGGTTGTTCAGTTATTTGAATCCCACCACTGGTCACTTCCAATTATGCCATAAAAGTGAACATGATCCTGCTTATCCCATCATTTTCATCCGTCACCAGTGATAATTCTTTAGATATATTCCAATGATTTCCATAATCCCATCACCTACCTTAATCATTTTCTTCTACTTTTCTTAACTTTGCCAAATAAAATAACGTTCTCCAATCTGTCACCCACTCATATCACATTCCCAAAATATGTAAAATACTACTTGACTGGTTCTTCTTGTAGCCTATGGCACTCTGTCACTACCTTCCTCCTATCACCTCTGAATTTCTATAACACACTTTCCTCTATCTGTCCAAGAAAAGAATATGAAAAGCACCAATTATATTTGAATGGAGATTAGATTTATCCTGTACTTAAGTCTTTGAAAACCATCAATGAACAACTTCAATGAAAATCCAAATGTAGCATCCAAATATTAGATGACATTTGAGACCCCTAAGCTTTGATGGGGTTTGATATACTATAATAATGGACCTTACTATCATGAATATTGGATTAGATTCTCTCTACATTTAGATGTAACTACTAAGTGTAGAGGAGGAAACATCTTCCTTTTCCTCCAGGGATCCATATTTATTATTTAATCCTCTAAGAGTAGAATATTGGTATTGAACAAAATTTCCAGCCTCAAGTTCTGTTTCAAGTACATGGAGATCTGCATTTGGAACTTCTAATGTAATTGTCTTTTTCCTTCAGGAAGCTTTCAAAGGAAGTCTTCACCCTTCTCCCCAGGCTTTCCTGAGAAGAGGAGAAACATCTTCACCCTAACCAGTTCTTCTCCAAGATTTCTCCAGGGCCATTTAAATAAGATCTAGTGCATAAAATAGAAAAACTGGACCTTTAGTTATGTGCACTGCAGTTCTAGTTAAAAGACACATTCAGCCTTTCAATATTTTTAATGTATTTGATGGATGGCTATCACTACAAAACGAAGTTCATTTTTTTTCCTTTTAAAGAACTTAAAGGGGTATTAGGCCCTTTATTCCATCTCAATGATTATCCAAGCTGAATTTAATGTAACTAATGGGAAAGTCACCATTATACAAAACTGCATTCAGAAATCTTCTGTGCAACAAAAACCTCCTCCATTTTTCAAGCTAATATCAACCTCTCCTTGCAGATGTCCACCCTTTCACAATGAGGGACTGCTCAACACTGCACATATAATTTATTTCACATTTCTTTGGGTCATCTAAATGATGTTAATGAGATACAAGAGCCAATTTTCAGATGCTCACAAGCAAACAACCTGATATCAGTACTATTTCTTACCAAAACAAGAGACTGGTAGAAATCATTGTTACACCTAAAAACCAATTGGCTTCTAGCCCCATAAGATTGTGTAAGACTTTCAATTGGTATGGGTCTTTGATTCTTGCCCACCACTCCTTCATAACTAGATCTTGCATCTGATTAACAGCAATCATGGGAATTCTTTCATAATGGCCACTTTAGTTTTTTTTTACAATAAAGCAATTTATTTAAGTTTATGTGTCCTCTGAAATCTGGGGTTGCACTTTCTTACCTGGAGTACCAAGAGAAGTTTGACATTGGAAGATGGGTGAAGTAATTTTGCTGGAGTTCCTTTAAGATGAAATTGATTTAACTTCTCTTGATTAGAGGGATTGTAGTTCATTTTCATTTCCATGTTTATTATCAGTACAATATTCTGCCAAATCTTCCTCTCTGAATTCCATCCAATCTGGGATGGGATTTTTCTGGGTTTTCTGTTTCATTTCCCTGCCACCATCTGCATTTTATACCCAGCATTTCACAGGTTGTGACATTCGAAAGATTGGTATAGTCAATCTTCAACTAGCAAAGATTTCACTGAAATTAATAATCTACATAGTAATGAAGCTAGGTGGAATGCTTTGTCTCTGAAGAAAGATAACACTTTTTCTGTGTTTCTGCTTCATTTAACCAATTCACCCAAACTGCTTCAAATAATAGGAGGATGGTATACAGTATGCTAAAATTTTCCAGTAACCACAAAAATTCAGCTAATCTTAGCTAAAAATTCTAGCTAAGACCTAACATCATTCCCTTGCAAGTCAGAATTTGACATTCTCCCCTCTTGTGTTTAACATCTATGTGAAGCACCTAGGTGATCTGATGCCATGGGGTAAAATATCATAAATATAGGAACAATATTTCCATCTTGTCACATCCAAGAATTTCTGTGGAGCTTCAAAACAACTAAAACCTCTTAGCTTCTTCTAAATCATCTTAGCTTGAATTTATAACTACACTGGATGTAGACTAGGATACACCAACCCATGCACACACACACATACACACACATACACACAAAACACCTATGATGAGACAGTTTTATATCTGTGTGATTCCCACCATCCTTTTGTGGAAAGGAGGGGGCACTAAGTTAAAACAGTGATCAAACAGGGTACTTAGGGTTAAAATAGTGTGTCAGATCATTCTTTCAACCATAAGTGTCCTCCCAAAAGGGATGGTGGGAATCACATTGTATCATGATAGTCATGTATGTCCATATATGTGTGAATGTCTGTCTATTTTTCTTGCTTTTCAGCCTTGTTAAAAACCCATGCTCAGATTATTTAGAACCTCTCCTGTTAATTCAATGCTATATTTCCAAATACTTCAGTCTCACCACAGCCTTTCTAAATATGTGTTCCTTTATTACATTCAACCATCATTTTCATCTTATATGATCTTAAGCCCTTCTCCCACTGCACCAACAGATGCAAAGAGGATGTAAAATGTTTAAAAAAGCTTGCCATCCATTGGAAAATGCTATGCATGCTATCGCATCCGTGATATTCACTGCATACGTGTTTCATACACTCTATCCCTCGAGCAATCTGTCCTGAGATTTCATCCATGCAGAAGTTTTTGAGCTGCCACAAAATTTTGAACGTGGATGAAATTTCGCCATGTACGAGTGTACATCCGCGACTATACGGGCAACAAACATTTAAGTTCCGGTATATTCGGCTCTAAAACGTCCGCTGTATCCTCTCCTCATCCTCTGGCCATCCTCGCAACTCACATCTTTGCAGGTGAAACGGGAAAAGGGAGGAAACAAAAGGTACACAGGAATGTCTACACCGCCATTAGTAGCACGGAATAGAAAGGATAAGCGGATGCATCTTGTATTCAAAGGATTAAAACGGAAACAAAACGTTTGTATCTGGGATGTATTCGATATTTAGGGATTGTCTGGAGTATGTCTGATATGTAGGAAGACACCAGCGGACAAGCCATATTTTCTATAAAGCGGGAGGCAATCACCGCGACTCTTCAGTATGGAGTTAGCAGCCCATGAGTGTAGCAGACTCTTCACCCTTGGTCATTGCTCTTCTACATCAATCCATTGTCTCTCCACCAGTTGGATCATGAGCACAATCCGTATGGTAGTTGCGATCATTTCCTCACCAGAACCAAAACCTGTTCAGACTGTTTCATTTTTTACACAGGAGACAGGAGACGTCCAAAGCTTGTGGGGTCGAGGATTGGATCGGTGAGAAGAATGAGTTTGGACTCTGATGACAGCTGATGGTGGAGCTTGAGGAATGAGACCCTCGTGCATGCCATCCACTTTATGGGATGCCATCATCCATGTTTGACGAAACTTAGGTAGAGAGTCCTGAGACCCGAGGTGTTGAACCAAGCCGGCACCAACCTCCATCCCCCTGGCCCTGGACTGGAGGTGGCACTGACTCTGTGCCACCTGGGGCCTTTGGAACCACATACAAAAACATGCAGTATGCCTGGAGGGTGCCACACAACAGCTATCACAAATGTGGTCAGAGAAGTTGTGCAGGCTATCATCAAAGAATACGTTGGAGGAGCTCCTCAAGTGTCCAACTGAACAAGGCGGGAGGAAAGTTGCAGAAGAGTGGTATCAGACGTGGAAACTTTCCCACACCGTGGAGCCATAGATGGGAAAACAGGTGGCCTGCAAAGCTCCCAGCCAATCAGGGGATCACTTAGGGTTACAACTCAAGGGCTCTCAGTATCATCTTCTGCCTGGTTAATGCTCGACTACAAATGTTCTTCTTCATTGATGCTTCAGACAAACGGGTGATTCTTCAAATAGCCAGGTATACAGCAAAGTGACCTCAAGGCATAGGCTGGAACACAACTCATCATGGGTGCTCCAGATCAGACCCCCTACCAACGGACACACGAGTTTTGCCCTACTCTCATTGGTGTGATGCCTTCTCCCTCAGAAAACCGACCTCATGGAACTGTACAGTTCAGATACTTCACCGTTGAAGAGAGACTCTTCAACTACAGGCTGTCCAGGCGAAACGGGTGGTGGAGAAACACCTTTTGGCATCCTGGCCAACAGGTTCAGATACTTTCACCACCATGCAGCATCACCACAGACTTAGGAGCACTTGTGGAAGCTTGCTGCATCCTGCACAATTCATGGCCACCGGCTTTACCCAGTGTTGCAGAACAGACTTGTGGACTGATGCAATAAGGGGAATGGGACATGGAGCCTGTGAATGGCTGGGCATGGAAGAACCTTGAATAGACACTGTGGGATTACAAGCCCCACAGAGCTTTACGTATGAAGGGAGAAGCAGTGCAACTACTGAGGACACTGGTGCAACTCCCAGCTGGAGCAAGTGGCAAGGACAGGAGTGGTTATGGTGCTTCCTTGAGCCTTGTCTCAATAACACTGATTGAGATTGTGCCATGTAGTGTTGAGTGGCCCTACCAATGAATAGGGCATTAATAAAGAGCTTTGTTTATTTTGGAATGTGTTATCAATGATACAATGTTATTGATACAAAAGATCCATATGAGTGACCAGCTGGGGTGTGACCATACAGTCCCACTATGCTTGCACTGGCAGGTTTATCTATCCCACAAACTATCCCTTACTATCCCCACAACTATCTTACCTATCCCACAAGTCAGCAAGGCCATAACCATTTTTAAAAGTTTTCAGGCAACACTTTATTAAGTAAAAAACATGAACCAAGTGGCTGTTAGCCAAAGATAACCTTTATTAATAACTGTCTTTAAGTAAACTGTATGAACTTTATTAAAAAAAAGCAAATTGAACCATAAAGTGTCTTAAGCAACAATAAACTGAACAAGTTAAACAAACTCGTCTTCTGGCACTATTCTCAGTCCACTCTGGAGTCAGGTCATGGCTCTCGCTGTTAAGCGGGCAGCGACTGTGAGGTGGCTGTGGCTTGAGGGCTGCGTCTGAGGCACCATTGGTGTGCTTGGCCCAAGGGTACAACAGTGGTGGTGTGTTCATGAAGTATCGAGAGTGACTCAGTTCCCGTGAGGGAGGGCCCTTCCATCAAAGGACTTGAGATGGTCAGGCCCATACATGGCTGACAGATTGTCCATTGACGGGCTTGGCTGTGGGGTGGAAGGAGGAGGAGTGTAGATGGGGTTGTCTGGTCTCTGGTGTGCCTGCCGCTTCTTCCTCCATTTGTGACAGGGGATCCATCCCAAGTCCTCCAACATGGGTGTGCGTGTCGGGCGGGTTCTCTGCTGTGGGGGGGGCCCTCTGAAGACACCCTGCCTGGACAGGTTGCTGGCTCCCTGACTGGAAGAGGATGGGCTGGTGGGGGCTGTTGAGGGACAGGCGGTGTCAGACGGGCTGCTCCCTCAAGTGGTGGATCCTCACCTCCAGAAGCTGCACTTGGTCATGACGTGCATCTTCCCGGGGTGAAGTGAGCTTGACAGCAGCCTGGCCAGATTTTTTGAGGATGTAGCTGCCATTACCAAGATGTGCATGTGCTCTCCACCCTCAGGATCGGTTGTATTTGCAGGTGTACCCAGGCTCTCTGCCTTGTCTCTCAAGCTGCCTGCTTGCTTCTTGTTTGTGTGATAGGTCTTGTGGCCCTTTCTCAGAGATACTCGTTCGTCCCTCAGCCATTCCGACACCTCTCCTCTGCGTCCTCGGAAACGATACTGTACTGTTTTCCTCTCTCCCTTCTCCGTATCCCTTGCCTTTCCTCCCTCTGTCAGGGGCCTTCAGCAGCAGGGCCTTCAGGGGCCTTGAGCAGCAGGCGCCTTTGAGGGCCTGTGGGGTTGGTCCACCACAGCAGCGGTAGCAGTAGCAGCAGCAGCACCACCACCAGCTAGTAACCGCAGCACCAGCAGCAGGAGAAGCAGCAGCTAGCAAGCACCAGCACAGCAGCAGGAGAAGCTGACCAGCAGCAGCAACACCAGCAGCAGCAGCAGGAGAAGCCCAGCAGCTTCAGAGTCAGTCGCCAGGGGGTGGAGCATGGTGGCTTCTGTCCTTGCCAGGCCCAGATGAGTAGCACGTGCTTTTTCTTTTCCACTGCACTGACAAACCATGGTGTTATTCGAAATTGTATGTGGCATGACATCTTCCTGCTGAATGCTGCTGCGTGCGAGCTGCATCCCTTTTATATCTGTGGAGCTGACGCGAATGGGGTCATACTCCCCACGATGTGCAGTGAGCCGCTTTGCATCGCCGAATATAGATCTTGCTATGATATGCTTTGCTTCCGGATAGGGATCCTGTGATGCATCCGCGCATCGGCTAGCCATTCCTGCCCCTTCTGCTAGGTCTGCTTTCGCTATTCTCCCCCGAACCTGCGGCGTTTGTGATCCGCTTCCATCCGCTGTCATCCGCTAGGCTTCCTCGGAACATCCGCTTTAACATTCCCCACTACCGTTACTTACCCCCGTCCGTTCTTTTCCGTTCTTTTCCATCTGTTTATGCAATTTTTTGGCATTTTTTGGAGCGTGTACAAATGGATGGAGCCACCCCCGAAATTTGGACTTGTCTCTCTATCCGGTTATGCATTCGTTTTGCCTCCGTTGCTCAGTGGGACAGGGTCTTTACACAGTTCTCATTCAGTCCTATCCAAATGCTTGGGGCGTTAGGGGCCAACTTTTCTTCAAAAAAAAAAAAAAAAGTATGAGGGGATGTGCTGGATGGGTGGCTTGGTGTGAGAGTTTGATATTTCCTTTTATTTATATTGGTCTAAAGCTTTGAGAACACCTATAATTCTACTCCTCCAGATGATTTCTAGTTCCTCCTGAAGATAAGAGCACCTGCTGATCCATTTCTCTAAGAAAGGAGTTACAACAGCAGTTCCTTGTCTGTAGATAAAATCAGTGTGTGACCATCCATTACAGTGGAAAAAAAACATGGATTAGATTGCAAGACACAGTTTTAGAAATGTTAATGATTGTGCTGTAAAAGCACAAACAACCCCCCTCCTCCCCTTGCTCTCCTACCATTCTTTTCTCTTATTCAGTTCTACATAGCAGACATTTGATCCATAAGGCTAATGAATTTGCAGGCCTCCTGAGCACCCCAAAGGCTGATTGATACGTGTGGGAAAGTGGTGGCCATTTTGGATAAATCCGTTGTGCTTCCCTTTTCTTTATTCTCTATTTTATTTTGTTTCAGCAACAGAAATCTTGCTACTTGAGCAGATAGGACAGCTTTGCCTTTAAACTGACCAATGAGGGTTTTTTTTTTTTAATCTTCTGATAATAGTGTAGGAAAAACATTTGTGCTCAATAGAGAATGGGTTTAGAAACAATATCATTTTTCAGAGTTGTATTCTGAAAAGGTCAGTGAAAAGCCTCTCTCCCAGCACTTTCTTAGCATTTGAATGTCCTTAAGAACAATACCAGTAGAAAAGTGACTTTTAGATAAAAGAGAAAGCGAAAGGACAAGAGCCAAATCATCATGTATCTCTCCAACATCATATTCATTACTCTGAGGCTGGGGATCAAAGTCATCTAGGATTTCTAACTTTCAACCAAATTTTGAACTATGCAGATGGTAACCTTATTACAACAGCGTACCTTGCTTCTGACATTTATCCCAAATGTACTTCCAAGCAAAAACAACAATATGCTTTTGGAGACAAGAATACTTGCAGAATCAAACAACACTTTAACCGTTGCAGACATATCTTATTAACCATTTTTGTTTACTGATGGATGACAGTTCCCAATAACAAGTCCTATATGAAGGTTGGACATTGGACACACCACTGTATATGAACACTAGGTTTTGACCAACAAGCATGATATCATCCATGAAAACATCAAATGGTTTCCAATTTTGACCCATTTTTCCTAGGGGCCCAGAACATGCAAAGAAATTGGTGAACTGATAGCTGATAAACACTATGGAAAAGTAATTGTAGGACTGAGCTGTGCTTCACATTTTTTTCCTCCCAAAAGTTCTTCAGAGCAGGCAGGAATGCAAACTGTCTCTGTGATTGTTACACAGAGGATCACACAGCTGCTTTTTACAGCGACTCTACAATCCTGGGAAAGTTTTTTTTTTAAGGTGTTGCAGACAGGTGTGATGTTTGGACTCTTGTTCGCTTTTAAGCACATTTTGCAGATCAGATCTGCCCAGCACTAATATAATTCCATCAGAACCTTGTACAGAGGAACTTTTCATAGAAGGTAGGCTGAAAGTAGATATTAAAAAATAAGTGCACATTTGGGCCTATTCTCATATTCTTTATTTAACTAGACAGTCTGTTCCATTTCTCTGCCACATAGCAATACAAATGCTTCACATCAGGTCTAGATATATTTTCTTGGGAAGGTATGTTATTAATGCTCGAGCAAAACTAGAAAGCATTTGAAAATCTGAATTTAAAAAATGTACTGAAAATTGATACTTCCTCTCTGCACTTATCTGAGGCCTCCTCACATTCCTAATGCTGAAACCAATCCCAAGATCTAATGTCAGTAAGGTAACAGCACCCTGGTGTTGTATCTTGTTGAGAGTTGTCAGCTGGGTGCTGATCTCAACATTTCACTCCCTTACTCTAGTTTATTATACCCAAGTGTCCCATCTTGATAAACCTCACTGACTCATCCGGCATCTGACTCATACCAGATGGTTGGATATCATAGTTTAAAACATAATTTCCTGTACTATCAATTGCAAGCACATTAATTATTCCGTATCTCTATTCCTGCTGATGAAAAATCTGTGTATGCTAGTGGGCCACACAAGCTGTCTAATCTTTTCCCCTCCTCAAGCCTTCAGTGGCTGTGAAAGATCAGGGGTATCTTCGAAACTTAAGCTTTAAACTATCAATCAGGTGACACTTGTATCTAATTTCTAAGAGCCGTGGTAGCGCAGTGGTTAGAGTGTAGTAATGCAGGCTACTTCTGCTGACTGCCATCTGTCTGTAATTTGGCAGTTTGAATCTCACCAGGTTTAAGATTGACTCAGTCTTCCATTTTTCCAAGGTGGGTAAAATTAGGACTCAGACTTATTTGAGTCCTTATTTGGGGGGCAACATGCTGACTCTGTAAACCACGTAGAGAGGGCTGTAAAGCACTGTGAAGCGGCATATAAGTCTATTGCTATTGCTATTTTTCAATTCAGAACCTGTCATGCAGTTTTCACAACCAGTTTATAACACAACCCTTAAACACTATAGTATTTCAAAGGAGTTTCCCTTTTTTTAAAAAAAAATGATGTATTTATTGATTGTTGGAACAGGCAATCCTTGATTTATAATCATTCATTTATTGACCATTCATAGTTACAACACCTCTGCAAAAAGTGACCAATGACCAGTTTTTACACTTAGGATCATTCCAGCAATTCCCACAGTTCCCATGATCAAAAGGCGAATGAGAGGCGAATGATCTCAGTGCTGACTTTATCCGGTATATCCGTTCTTGCCGCGTTTGAAGGAAAACGAGCGGAAATAAATGTACCGATTCACAACAAATCCTGTGAGTAATATAGTTTATTGCTAGAATTCCTATGAGTTCAAACGGAGGCTTACAACATGTATTTGTACTGGCAGTTGTACTGTCCCAGGTTCATATGATCACCATCTGTAACCTTCCCAGCCAGTTTCCAATAAGCAAAATCAATGGGGGAAGCCAGATTTGTTTAATGACTATATGATTCACTTAGCAATTGCAGGGATCCACTTAACAATTGTGGCAAAAAGTCATAAATTGCAGCAAAACTCACTAAACAATTGCCTTACTTAGCAATGAAAATTTGGGCTCAATTGTTGTCATAAGTTGAGGTCTACCTGTATTGATTCTCTATGACCTCATGGATATATTCTCTCTAGAATTGTCTTTCTTTCACTTGGCCTTTAGGTCCCTCGGTGGAGCATTTATTACTGTGATAAAAAAAATCCATCCGTTTGGCTGATGTCTATTCTCTTTCTCCTTGAACTTTTCCAAGATTATAATCTTCTTAAGGGAACTGTCTCTGCATGCATCCATAATATGATACTTAGAGACATTTTTTTAAAGAACAAAAGGCTTTGTAGAGTTAATTCTTTGTAGAGTTAATGTTCTTTCATGCCTTCCTGTGGTTTTACTGCATTTTGGTAAAGTATTTTATACAAGCTGCCTAACTATGGTTTATGAACGAAGGTTAAAGAAAACATGGTTTAGTATGATTTGTAAAATTACTGTTCAGTTTTTCTAGTAAAACTCTTCTCCTGGCTTAGACCTTTACAGTACAGCATCATTTCATTCTGCTTATAAATGAAAAGTTTGCAGTTGCAAAAAAAGTGTTAACATTTTTAAGAAAATACTTGAAATGTATTTCAGAATACATAAAATGCAGAATACAAATGTAGCTCCTGTCAATATAAGTCATTGCCAAAGAATAAAATTTTGCTTTATGTTCTCTAATCATGATATCCCTGCTTTTCAATAAAGTCAAAGTATATTTGAGAACTATTTCTCCATTAAATAAAACAGTTGAGATCTTTGGCCCAATATCAGGATAATAGACTGGAAAAGAGTTAATTAACTGAAGCTGAATCCTGACCAGAGGGAGGCACTGTGAACTGGCTACCAAAAATTGGGTAAGTCTCCAACTCTGGATGGATTTACTCTCCATGAAGCCTTTCTTCAAATCCCTCAAAGGCAGAATGCATTTGGTGGCACAGAATCCATTCTAATCATTGCAACCTTTCCTGGACAGAGATAATTTGTCCACAGCAGTAGTCCATATCCCGGTAAATTCCTCTTTGCATTACCGTAATTCACTCTCTGTAGCTCTCCCCAAAATAAGTTAGATATTGCAGCTAGTGTTGAACCCAGCATTAAAAATATCATCTGAAAGTATTACACTTTTCATATATGTATTAGGTTTTTTTCTTTGTATTTATGAACCACCCAATTCCATGGTCTCTGGGTGGTGCACAAAACTGAAAAACCTATAAAAACTGACAAGCCTTCAAACCAAACAAGCAGCCAGACTAGAACAATCTTATAAACAACACAAATTAAAGAAAGACAGGGGTTCTAAAAAAAAATAATACCAAACAATAATACATCAATCCCAGGGACTAAAGTCAGATTTTAGAGCTTTCCAGAACCCTCAGAAGAAGGCAAAATCCTTATCTCTAGGATATGCTGCTTCAGGGATGGCATACTTTCTCAGTCTCACAAGATGACAATAGAATTTAGAATAAAATCACCTTTAATCGTAAAGACCTGGAATGCGCCCACTTTACCAACACATACCAAGGAGTAAGAAATGATTGAAAATAAATGGTCCCTCAGATATTCGGGATCTATGGGCTTTATAGGTAGAAACTAGCACCTTAATATTAATTACTAGTCTTTTTTTAATATAAATTTTATTTGGGTTTTCACAAAAACATAACACAAATAAAACATCTTTTTTTGAGAATAGCTTGATCCCGGGTTATCACTTCTCCATATAGACACAAACTTAATTTCATATTCATCTTTGTGTTCTATTCCATATCTTATTACTATTTTAACAAATTCTCCAAAAATTTTCCCCTCCCTTGGTTTTCTTAACTTTATTTTTAATTATCTCATATCTAAATTCAATTATATATCTTTTTCTCAGTTTCAATGTCTTTCTATCGATATATTATACTTTTGTCTGTCCTGTTTCAATTTCATATATCTTTCTCATTAACAAATTTTCCCCTGTATTACTAATTGGCAGTATGACATCTTTACATCTTTTAATTTTATCCATTCAACTTTTATTTAAACTTCAATTTATGCCTTTAGAATTATAACATTCAATATAGTAAAATAATTCCAATCCAATTCTGCTTGGCACATTCTTAAAATACACACTATGTTCAACATATGATTCATAACATGTCCAGGCCTCAAACTCGAAGCCAAAACCAAAACCCAGAATGTCATATCACAGCACCTGCTCGGTAATTCAAATCACAAAACTACTGCTGTGTCAGAATGGCACAGACCCCTCCCCCCCGATACCTCCAGCTCAAAACACACCCCAACCAGCACCCAGATGAAACCTAGCTTCCTAATAAATGAATAGCGCGTCCATTTACCCGAAGCCAAGCGTCACTAAAAGCTCTCAATACAGGAAAACACAATGTTGCCAGCCAATCAAGAGACAAAAAAAATGCACAAAACCAGACAGAAGATACTAGAAACACCAATCAAGCAGAACACAGCAAACTCCAAGACCAATAAACACAGTCCAAGATTCCCAACCAATCAGAGAAAAGAAAAACCATCTGGACACGAGCAGTAGCTAGCACCAAATTTAAAATATAATGACTGTGAAAGTCTGACTCATAATGATGAACACTATACAGAAGCCTGATGATGGCAGATGAGATTGTCTGAAACGTTGCTACAACTAAAAGCACAACTATAATGATGTGGAAAATACCCGAACAAAGCTGAAATACCTTATACATACATACACACACACGCCGCACACACACACACACACCACACACACACACACACACACACATTATATATATATATATATATGTTTTTTTAAGCTCTCGCGGGTACTTACATTTGCTGTTTACAGAGCCTGATGATGGCAGATAGATTCTGCTGAAACGTTGCTACAACCTATATATATATATATATATAAGATTTGTTTTCTGAGGTTTTTGCGGGTATTGTTTGTGGATCTTTGTTGTTCGGGTTCGTCCCATGTAAAATTGGAAGTATCTGGCAACATTTGATGAAGTCTCATTCATCATCTTCAGGCTGTTTCTTCAGCTCTCGCTATACAGTAATGGAGCTTGCAGCTGCTTTCTCCTTTTAACTGCTAGGGTGTGACTTGATTGGGTGGGCTTGGCTGTGTTTTGATGGTGGGCGGGCTTTCTGTTCAGATGGGTTTGGTTGTGCTCAAGTACTCTCAGTTGATGGGATTTGAGCTGGTGAGCTGTGATCCTGTTGTTGCTCTTGTGTTCGTGTCGTGCCACATTCTTCATTGGGGTGTCAGTTCGCTTCTTGTATGTGCTAAAGGGGTTTGAAGCATGTGTATTGCATCGCAGTATGGCTTCTGTCCATGTCATGTCTCATCTTCTGTGTGGGTGTGGGTCTTTCTTTCTGTGTGAAGTTGTGTAGCATCTTGTGTGGCACTCGTGGGTGTGGGTCTGGTGTCATTCTTCATGTTAGGTACTCGTTTATTAATGAGGGCAGTTTCCAAATGTTGGTAGGCGGAGATATCATATCCGTTTATTCATGCTGTGTGGGCGTTTTTCTTATCTCTATGGCTTCTGCTGATTATTCTGTTGTTGAAGTGTTCAGTTTTTGATAAGTTTCTGGTATTTTTAAAGTCAATTTCATGTCCTGTGGCTTTGAGGTGTTGGACCAGGAAAGAGGTCAGTTCTTCTTTTTGATTGAGTTCTTGTGTTCTTCAATGCGTACACTTATTCTTCTGTAATTTTGTCCAATATATGTGTGGACAGGCAGAGTCAAGGGATGTGTTTATTGTCTTGGAGTTTGCTGTGTTCTGCTTGATTGGTGTTCTAATAATCTTCTGTCCGTTTTGTGCTTTGATTGGTGCAACCAGCCCACAAAACAGACAGAAGATATTAGAAAACACCAATACACAGCAAACACAGCAAACTCCAAGACCATAAACAGAGACCAGACTCCCAAACCAATCAGGATGAGAAAAAAACCTTCTGGCACAGCAGTAGGCTAGCCTCAAATTTAAAACTGAAACAGGCGTGTATACCTGATTCCACAGATGAACTCAATACAAAAGCTCTAGATGGGCAATGAGATTCCTGCCGAAATATTGCCTACAACTTTAAAAGCACAACTATAATGACGTGGGATAAGTACCCAAACGAAGCTGAACAGTATACATTAATACCCGCAAAAACTTAAAAAGCATACACACACACACACACAACACACACATATATTTCTAAATAAACACTCATTCCATTCACTCAATTATATCATTAAATTTACCACAATCTTAACATCTCTGACATTTCTTTTCAACTGAATATCAACTTCCCTTGGAACGCTTATAAACTTTCCAAGTTAATTCTTTTTTTCCATATTTCTCTTCACTTATATTTTTATATCATTAATAATAATTAAAATGTTTCCAAAACTCCCGAATTTCATTCTCTCATTCTCTTTATTTCATTTATTTAGTTAACAAACATTCCACTGCATTACAATAGAGTTATCCATCATTTAATCGCACCATTGTTTCATATTTCTAAAATTATTTCTATTTCTATATAACAATACATCTTACGTACCTTTGCAGAATCCCTTTTCAATTAAATTTTCCACCCATTATCTCTAAATTGCTATATACTTTCGATCCTTATACATTTCTTTCAAATCTTAAAATTTCCACTCTCTTCCCACCTTTCCTTTTTTTCCCCAATTTAAATACCTGATCATTAATAAGATGGCTTCTTCTTTGTTCCCAACCTTCTTTTCTACAAGCGTTCGTTATTGTTCTCATAGTTCCAGATCTCCATTTCTAAAATTGAAAATACAGCCAAAAGAACCTCTTCCTTCTTGTGCATCTTCTCTCTGTTTAAGTTCTATTTTCAGTTCTTCCAAAAGTTATGCCATTTTAAACACTTCTTAAACAACCACCTGATTGATTTAGTCATTTAATCCAATAGCCAAAAATCCAAAAATCACCAAGTAATCCAAAAATTCAAAGCTGTTTCTCTTGCTTCTTTTTTCCACTTTCTCTTCCTGGGTTCTCATATTTCGTTACAAAGTTCAATTAGAATGTATCTTTAGCATCTTGTTACACTGTAAGTTCCTTTTAGTTCCCGCAGTCTCCTCCATTTTTCCAGATCCCGCCCTTTTATTCTTTCCCTTTTCTCTCCTCTTCCATTCTTTTAAAGGTTTTTGGTATCCAAAAGTCTTTGTTATCCCTTTGACATTTTATTTTCAGCTTAAATGCCTATTGATGTCAAAGTAGATTTTTTCAATGTTCTTACTTTAATCTCTGTAGCTGTCAGTATAGAAGGAAGGAAAAAAAGCCAAATCCTTCCCCTTCCCTCTACTCCTTGCTGCTTCAAAATCTTCTTTGTGGAACAATGTATTTTTTATAGTTTCCAATTCCAGGTACCTTATATTGCTGCTTTTCAGTTCAACCCAGTCGAACCAAACTTTCTCTTATTTCTTCCTCTGCACATTCTTTCCCAGTCGAAGGTTCTTCTTTGAGGTGGCCATTTCTGACCACCGCTGCAACCGCCTTCGGGAAAGGGAGTAATGGCCAGCTGAGGAGAAGAGATGCAGCTCTCCTCGACCCTGCTGGCAGTCTCCCCCCTCTTCACCACCTGTACAGGTTGGCTTAGCCCTGAATCTGGCCAGCTCGGGGCACTCCAGTGGCAAGCACGGGTTGAAACCATGCACGATTGCAGATTTTGGTCTGTCACCGAAGAAGCTCAAAACCAGAAGACCAAGATTAAAACTAGTCTGAAAGGATATCACATATTACTACTTGGACTTCATCTTTTTAGTAAGGATGTTAAGGCCTTTAAGTACTTAGGATACTATTTGAAAGAGCATCTCTCTCAAGATTTACCTGTCTGAAACTTAGGATCTGCACAGATGTCTCTCTGCAGAGCCCCAGATCTGGAAGACCCTCATTTTGTGCAGATGCCTTTGTTGTGGTACCAAGGCTTTTACATGTCCTGCTTGGAAAGTCAATCAGACCCAGATGTTATCTGGTGAACACTTCAGTTTTAGGGAGGGAGGGTGGGAGGGAGGGAGGGAGGAAGGAAGGAAGGAAGGAAGGAAAAAGTTTATGTAGAAGGATAAACCATTATTCAGTTTCTACTATTTCACTTCTGTCTAACCCCTCCAACAATGTTTGGAACTTTATTAATAAAGTTTCATTTTCTTGAGGATTTGGAGCAACCTCACAAGTCAGGAAGAGCTCTGTCTACAACTTCTCCACATTCCTGATCTGTCCTCTACTTCAAAATATCTGATTGCACACTGTGTTCTATTGTATTTAGACAATGTATTTGTTCTGAGCTATCTACACCAGACAAGCCCTAACTTGTCTCCAGCAGAATAAAACCAGGCTCACACTGGAGAAAAAGTATTTGAGCCAATTTAAGAAAAAATTCTCTTTCCAGTTATCCCTATGTTCAGAAAAGTATGTTCCAGACATGTTTCTAGCATCACAGCTATCATAACAGAAAGTATTTTCAGTAAATAGAAGAAAAATATTGAAAAATTGCTCTCGTCATAGCTTTTACTATGGCTTTTAGCATCCTTATGATTTCATTTCTGTTTGAGGGAAGAAAAACATAACAATATATGTTTGTATGCACCTGTGCTCAGAAATAATTATTGGTCAGAAACTAACCTGGGCTTCCTGAATCTAAAGTGAAGCATCAAAGAAATAGTATTTCTCAGTACAGTGGTGGTAATAAATGAATCTTCCCAGATTCTTGTATAGAAAGCGGACGTAAATTTCAAACTCACTGACAGGGGGAAAAGTGGCCGAAAAGAAGCAGTACCAGTTTGCAGTTTTGGACACTTTTTTCCCTTTCATTTTGTTATTTTTACTTCATTCTCTTCTTCATTGGGAAGAGGATAGATTGTTCTGTTTGCATTATTGACAGTTGATTTTTCATGTTTACCCTTCTGGATGTAAGCTTCACACACAAACATATACACACACAAACATATACACACACAAACATTTGTGGGTTTTTATTGTTACATTTTGCCTGTTCTACCAGATCTACCTCTCTGGATGGAGTTTTGCACTTAATCTGCAAGAAAAATGAAAGCTGGCAAACTTTCATCCTAATTCTTTTGGCATTCTTTCTGTGTCTGCACACATGTTTCACCTGTGCAAAATCTTAACATTCGTCTGAAGTAGCAATAGGTATGTCGGGAAAATGATGAAAATTTTTAATCCAGCTAGTGATTTGTTCTCCTCTGGGTCAGAGGGAGAAGAATGACAGGAGAAATTGGACTTTAGGGCAAAGGCAGAATGGGAGGAAGGGAAGGAAAAAACCTAAATTAAAACATCTGGCTTGGTAATTACATGCACTAAAAAGTTTACAGTCTAAACTACCCACATGTAATTGATCTAGCTATAGTGATGTGTCACTTTCACTTACCCATATTAAGCAGTGGGCTTCACCTAGTTATAACCCATGCTAACCTCCACCACTGACCTGCTACAGTATACTTATTAAAGCTGCAATTATGAGGTGATCCTTAATAGGTAGGGTCTTGGTTCAGAGGGATTTTTCCCCTCTCCCCGTAGCTCACATGCAACAATTAAAGATAATTTAAAGTGTAAGTAATTAAGCTCTGTTTCTGAAAACTACTGTAGGGGTCTTGTCCCAAAGTATCTGACAGATGAAGTAGTATATTTTGACAAGTTTTCTGCAGACTTCCATTAAATATCAACCAGGAGTTCTGTTTTCTTTGGAGTCCCTGGCTAAGAAATGGCGCTTGCAAAAGGTTATGCCTTGCCAAGAATGAGGATGGTGCTCATGTTAAAGGGGGGGGGGGCGCTCTTGCCTTGCTGCGTGGTCATTGTCAAGCCCAGAGAAAGGGAGGGCTCTAATGCCAATGGCAAATAGCTTTCAGATATTCATTTCAACATTCAGAGCAAGGCACCTTCCATTTTATGGCAAAAGTGATTGGAGGCAACTGGGAACTGCCTGGTTTGTGTGAAATTCTGGCTGTTCTTGTTCTGACCAAGCTGCTATGGAGACACTAACAAACACATGTTAGTCCCCAAACCCTTTTTTCTTATTTCAATGGCTGTGAATTTTAGTTGTTCACAGCCCTGAAAACAATTTGTAAATAGTCCCATGGAAGTCTGCTCAAGTCCTTCAGGATAAGTCTGATAATATGCACCCTTATCTTCCTTGAAATGCTGCCAATGACTAAATGTCCAACTAGTGATATGATGTCAAAATGGAACACAAATTCTACACCAAGCTTCAGGTTTCAAACCAACCTGTACAAAACAAAGTTGCTTCCTGCAAAGATTCCTTTCCTTTTGCTCCTCCTTTATGTCTTATGGAGAGCCAATCACCTCCAAGCCTTACTCCCAAGTCGCCCTTTTTATCTTAAGGCTAGGTCCCACTGGCCGACGGATGCAAAACGTATGCCAAAAAGGACACACGCGACGAGCAAAATTTCGGGGTGTCTCCATCCGTTGTCATCCGCTCAAAAAGTGGCAAAAATTTGCATAAACAGAACGCAAAAGAAAGGAAAACAACGAATGGGGGTAGGATGTAGTGGGGATGTTAAACGGATGTTCATAGGAAGCCTAGGGGATGTATATAGGATGCAAACCATTCACTGCTCATCCTTTCTATTTCCGTGCTACTAACGCTGTGTAGACGTTCCGTGTACCTTTTGTTTCCTCCTCTCTTTCCGTTTTCAGCTGCAGTGGATGTGAGTTATGGGGATGCCCAGAGGATGCAGAGAGGATACAGCGATGTTTAACGGATGGATAAACGACATAGAATGTTTGTTGCTCATATGTCACGGATTTACATCGTACACAGTGGAAAGTTCATCCATTCACAAAGTTTTGTGCAGCTCAAAAACTTCTTGAGCGGATGAAATCTCAGTGGACGGTAATGCCTCAAAGGATAGAGCGTATGAAACATGTATGCAATGAGTACACAATGGATGCATAGCGTTTTCCAATGTTTTTTAACATTTCACATCCTCTTTGCATCCGTTGGTGCAGTGGGACAGGGGCTTTAACTGTTCTTGCCTTCTGGCAGCTCTCACACACACTGGGAACAGGCTCCCCTTGTTCCTCTGCCTTGCTGCTGTCAGATTCTGGAGGTTCCAGAGCACATTACTCCCAGATGGCCCTGACCCCATCTCTGTATCAGATGCAGGACCCTCATCGGAGCCCTCCTCAGACTCCCAGACTGGCCCATGTTCCTCCCCACTGTCCAACTCTGCTGCCATCTCCGGATGCTGCTAATGGACCACAACATTTTTAATCCACACAGATGTCTTTTTATGAGGCCAATAGAGGCTTAGAACATACTCAGCACACCGGCCTTCCATGTAGATATTCACAGAATGTAAACTCATTCAGGATGAGTTGCACAGTCAGTGGAGAAAGAGGCTCAGAAGGCATCTCCTCACCCAAGTTCAGGACTACTTGGGACAGCAACAGAGGATTGAAGATGGCTCCATTTTTGCAGAACTGATGACCATAGCAAAAAGAGGAGCTGGTGAACAGATAGGCTCCTAAAAGACAGACTAGAAATAAAAATTAAAATAAGCAAGAAAATGGTAAAAGAACATCTGACTGATCTTGATGAATATAAATCACCAGGACCTGAAGGATTATATCCCAGAATTCTAAAGGAGCTAGAAGATGTCATATCATAACCATTGTACCATATCTTTCTTTGGAACACTGGGGAACTCATGGAGGATTGAAAAAGAGCTAATGTGATTCCCATCTTCAAAAAAGGAGGGAAAAAAACAATAACAGACCAGGAAACTACAGATCAATCCATCTAATATCAATAGCTGGGAAGATACTGGAAAAAATAATCAAAAAGTAGTTGTGCAAACATCTAGAAACAAAGTTATAACTAGAAGCCAGTTGGGTTTGTTAATAACAGATCTTGCCAAACCAACCTTATTTCATTTTTTGATAAAAATTAGTGACTGACTAAATTAGTAGACAAGTGAAATACTCTGGATATAATATACTTAGACTTCAGTAAGGCATTTGACAAAGCAGACCAGATTATTTCTTGGTAAGAAAAAAACTAGAATAAAGTGGGATAGATAGCATGGATTTTTAACTGGCCGAAAAACCGTACTCAACAAATAGTTGTTAACGGTACTCTATCAACATGGAGGGGAGAAAGAAAGGAGGTGCCACAGAGTTCTGTTTTAGGTCCAGTACTCTTCAATATCTTCATAAATGACTTAGATGAGGGAATAGAAGGGAATTTGCAGATGACACTAACAGGGATAGACAACATCTTAGATGATAGTAAAATAGTGACCTCCAATGGGTTTGTGAGTTCTGGGAGGTATGGAGAGAATTATGCCTAGGCCATGGCATGGTACCTTCAAAGGGATACTGGGATTGCTTGCTTCCTCTCTTAACTACTTTAGGAATTTCCTTATTGACCTTCTAGATATTAAGAATCTTCTGAAGGACAAGTTTCATTACACTGGGAAAATCTTCTATCCTGGATGAAAGAAATTTTATCTGTTTAAATATTAAAAAGAAGAACTTTATTTTTTGGAAAAAAGCAAAAAGAGGATGAGAATGTTGATTTTGGAAAGTTAAGGCACAAGATCAATTTAAACGAATATTTCCTGTCAGATATTTAAATTCTTGTTTTTAAAAAATGAAAAATTTGAAATTAATAGTAAGAAATCCTCCCACTGAAAAGTTTGGTTGATTAGAAAATAAACAGATGATAAGAGAGCATTTGAAGGTTAACGAAAGGAAACCAGAGAGAACTAATGGTTAGAGACCCACTAACACAATGGAATAATATTCCTTGACTTTTGAAGAAATTAAGCTTGTTTGGGAACAAAGTGCCCAAAAATCATTTGCAATATTTTCTGATACTATAACAGAGAATATGTAAAAACAAGATATTTATGAATTAATAAAAGAGACATAGGCTGATTTGAATGTGAATTTGGATTTTAAAACATGCCAGATTACAAAAGTGATATGGAAATGATGTTATGGACCTAAAAATCGATTTATAAATATGAAAATATAGGAGTGATATGGAGAAAAATGCCACAATGGCTTCACAAATTATCTTAATAATTAAAGGAAACATACAAATAATAAATCAGACAAATGACTTGGAAAGCTGCTTAGCTTGGATTTACAAAATGGACATGTTCACAAATGAAGCTGTTCCTAAAAGAAGATAAAGAGAAAATGATGAGAAATCAGCTTGAGGGACATGATTTGATGGGATTAAAGATCAAATGAAGTAAACAGAATAAATTCAGACTGGATTTCTTTGATCAGGGTTAAAATATATGTTATCATTTATGATAGCTATTAATGGAATTTCTTCCTGTTCAGAAGTGAACAGCAAGACTTAAAGGTTTAAAGATCTGTTTATAAATGGGGAGAAATTTCTTTTGGTCGTAGAGAAAGAGATAAATTGACATATGATATAAAGTGGAATTATTAGATAAAGGTTAAATATATTACAACAGTATTTCTGGTCGATCTTAATGGACCTGTTGATTAGAAGTGAATGGTGAGTTTATATAATTTGATTATGGATAAGGGATGAGATATGGAAATAGGATTTTTATGGACATATTGGACATGGTGTTAAATTACTCAAGTTGTTTATATTAGTTTGGAAGGATAGGGAAGTCATCTTTTATACAATATATCTGTGTTTCTTACATTTTTTCCCCACCAGTTCTCTTTTTCTCTACTTTATATATTTTTTTAGTCTGTGTTCATCTTTTTTCTTCATATTTGTAAATTTAAAAAAAAATTAAAAGAGAAGAAAAGATAACACTTCCTCTCTTCTTCTCCAAGTTCTCAGACAGTAGAAAATTTGTATTTTCAGATTTTCAACGTTCTATTAATGTTGCCTTACAATAAAGTATAATTCATTCATCCAGTTGTGCTTTTTGGGTGTTTTTACCTGGGAATCCATTTTTAATGATCATTTTTGGTCAAGGGTTAAATTCCAAGGCAGGCCCAGGAATATACCTGAGTCTGACTTTCAGTGCAGCTTTTTGCTCAGAAATCCCACAAACAGTTAAGAGCACATACATACTTTCATTCATGCTTCCCCTGCCAACCCCTGAATGGACAGTCTCTAGAATTCTCCAGCCAACATTTTCTCTCCTCAATAGAGATCAGCAGACTGCAGAAAGCTATTTTAGCTTTAGCTTTGAATTCCCTTCTTGATGCCTGTTTCACATTTTGCTGATCAGGATGAAATATATTTATACTGGGACATCTAAAAGCACCTACTACTTCATACTTAAAATGAAGTGACTTTGTCCTTTCTGTTTTCAGCATCAGCTGAAAACTTTCTGGGCTGATTGTTGAGGGTAAGTTCGGGCGAATTGTTTAGTGGATTGGCAACCGCAGCCTTAATTGTGCCTAATACAGGAGAATTTGCTTGACAATATCCAATGCCTCAAAGAGATTTCTTCAAATAGGCATCTAATTGCTGTCCCAAATATCCCCAACTGCCTGAAGTTCCAAAGCATGGTGAGTTGCTAGTAAACAATTAAGTGTTACATTTGGGAGAACATAACCTATTGCCCCAGGCTGTCTTGATGACATAGAATTCAGATTTCTTAATTAAGAACCTAGCATTTGACCTTTGTGATAAGAAACATATGGTTGACGGCTTATTTGTGTACATCCTGCTGTTAGTACTTCCTCTCCTCCCCCCCCCTCCACCCAGGCTCTGATTTCTTTCAAGCCTGGTTGGCAAATGAGAGAAAAGGAGTCCTGTACCAATGTTTTCTTTGGCTTGTTTACCCATTTTCATTTACATTGATGGGAAGGCAAGTGCGATTACCTTTTCATTTTTCAAGAAAAGAATACGTCAGTGAAAATCCCATAGATAGAGCAGTGGTGGTCTGGCGGTTACTGAAGTTACAAAATGAAGATGGTACATATGTGTGGGAGAGTGAACAAGTGTCTTGCTTTCATTACACAACCATCTGTCCCATGGACTTCCTGGTATCTCCCACTTTAATGGAGGGGAATCTCAAAAGAAGAGATCCCAAAGAAATTTCTCTTCAGACTAGGAACTGAGGAGAGGGGAGGTTAAAATCAAGACTGCGGCTATTATTGTAGAACCAAGCAGCACATAAAAATTTTGCTGCTGATCCAGACTTTCCATCAAAATATCAATTGTGGATGCCAATATTTCCCAGGATTTGTGAGAAGTGCTTGTGGTTCTAAAATAAAAGGCTGCAGAGATTTTTTTTTAAAGTGAATTTTCATTGAGACAAACCTGGTGGTATCATGATGGTCTATAAGGTTTTTTTGGCAAGAATATGGAAATGGTTTGCTACTGCTTCTTCTGGATTTTTTTTTTTTTTTAATGAACAAGGCCCCAGATCTTGATTGTGTTTTACCTGAAATAATGAAAAACAATTGCAGCTGGTGGTCAGTCAGAATAGAGCTGGAAGGGATCTTTGACAGGGTGTCAAACTCACGGCGCCATGGCAGCATCACATGACATATCGGGATTTTTTCCCCTTTCACTAAACCGGATGGCACGTGACGCATCTGGCTCATGAGCCATGAATTTAACACCCCTGTTCCAGTCAAACCCTCTGCTCTAGCAGGAAACCCCATACCGTTTCAGACAAGTGGCTGTCCAGTCTCTTCTTAAAAACCTCCAATGGTCTTTGGTTTTCCAAACTGTTTTGTGCATAAATCAGGCATCTTCAGCCTCTAACGCTGATACAGGGCAAGGTGCCACAAGCAGGCAGTTACGGCCTGTTTACTTGTCTCACTGAGAATAGTTTTGAGCACCATTAGCTGTTTAAATCCTGACATGAGAAAGATAGGTGTGCTTATTTTAATTATGCCTTTGGGAAAAGATTCACTTCTGGTCACATATCTAGCCCATGAGAAGGACGGTGTGGATTAAAACAAAAAATATTAGATATTAAAAATTAAAATCTCAAACTACTCAAATGAAGCTATCTCATTTTGTTTTATGTGCTATAGGAGGGATTGAAGCAATTATAAAACAATTATATCAGGATTAAATTTATTGCAGTTTAGAAACAGTGTTGCCAGCAAACATAGCTTTATGGGGCATTTGCAGTTGCTTCTCATTATGGAATTCATTTTGCACTCAAATTAATCTGGCTATATAGAGTCAGGTGTTGCCATTGAGAGATTGAATAATTGCATATCTGAAGTACAGAAATGGAGCACAGTGTTTTCTTACAGCTCAGTTTCCCCAATCTGCATAGAGGAGCAAGAGAGGCCACAGAAAAGCCTTAGTTCTATGGCAGTCTTTAGGCTTTAAAAGAGAGCACATAGCTCAAGTTTCTAATCTGCTTTCTTGGATGTTTCCTGCATACCTTTGTCACCCAAATTCCCCATGGAGGCTACAGGACAATGGCCCCTTTCCTAGCCCTTTATTTTTCCAATATTTTCCCCTCTCAAATCATATGCAGAGAGAAGGTACTGAACAGAAGCCAATCATGACTGTCAACGGTGCTGCAGGGTGGCAACCCCAGAATGGGACAATTCACTGCATCCAACTTGCTGTGGGACTATTCAACAATTCAATTTAATTATTTAAACTAATTAAAAATTATTTTAATTTATGTCATTCACATGTCATTTTGTCCCTCCTTTTGCATCTTTTGTTTAATGACTCTATTCCATCACTTCTTTGATATTAGTGTAACTCTGTCCCACAGCAAGTTGTCCCATGGCAAGTTGGCCATGGTGAGTTGACCACTGCAAGTTAGCTGTGATGAGTTGGCCATGGCGTGTTCCATGGGGTGTGCTACCAGGTATATCCTTGCCAAAGATGGCTTAAAGATGCAACTGCTCGTTTGTCTAGCTCTCTACAACTCTTCCTCCAGCTGCTTGTGCACCCATTTGTTCCACATTATTTTTCTCCCTTGGAAAGATAGAGCACACTGTCTCCATCACTCTTAACATCTGCAATGAGGTGAAATACATAAGTGGAGCATGTGTTTCCTGTCATTTCATGCTGCATAAAGAAGGGTCCAGATCATGAAAAACACTCATGTACTCAACCGTTCACATGTAGGTCCTTATCTGTGGATATTGTGCTGATTGTGTGACCATTTATGCTCTGTAAATAACAGCATATAAGCAACTGGAATGGAACTAATGGCTATGTCCCACTCCCTCACTTCTTTAGGTACCCAGGTGTAAATAAGGTATGAACAACTCCTGTTCCTCTTACAGGTAACCTCAACATACAAGCATTCATTTAATCACTGTTCAAGTTTATAACAACACTGAAAAAAATGATCTGACTGTTTTTCACATTTACAACATCCCCGTGACAAAAATTCAGGCGCTTGGCAACTAATATGTATTTATGACAGCTGCGGTGCCCCAAGTCATGTGATCACCTTTTGTGATCCTCTGACAAGCAACGTCAATGGGGAAGCCAGATTCATTTAACAACCATACTAACTTAACAGCTGCAAGGTCACAGCGATTCAATTATAGCAAGAAAGGTTGTAAAATGGGGCAAAACCCACTTAGTGAATCTCTCAGTTAGCAATAGAAATGTGGGGCTCAATTGTAGTCATAAGTCGAAGACTACTTGTATGTATAATAATATCTACTTAATATTCAAGATCAGCTAACCAAGCGAGAGCTGAATAAGGATGTAGAGGAAATATCAAAAGCTTCGAGCAAACTAATATCATCTTGCTGAGTTCAGCTCTGAAAAAGTTTAAGGCCACTTTCCCAACTTGGGGAACTGAAACTATGATTTCCCCCACAAAAAGGAAGAATAAAATGAAGCATAGTCTGGGAATTCTGCAAACTGAAGTATAATACATTGGGATGGGGACATATGGGAGGAGGAATCTATTAAATCTATTGTCCTATCACATGTAGAGCCCACAAATAGATCACAAACAAATGCAGCTCCCAAAAAATTATTCTGTTCAAAGATTTATTATCTAATCAGAATAGCCAAGGATATGCCATCTTGCCATCCTCCAAGCAAAAACTATTTATGTCTCTCAAATAAACAGTGGGTGAAATACAGATGAAAAATTACTTTGTGACCTCCCCTGAGGAATCCTTCATGGGTCCCAATGTGGGAAGGCTGTCAACTTTTTGATCTGATAGATCTTAGATCCAGCTTTTGCCAAAGCCTCCTTGCAAACACCGGTGTGCTAACCTCAGAAAAACAAACTAAGAATGGTTGGCTGCGATCCTAGTGGGACTGAAAGCATTTGAGTCCTAGCCAGGCTGAACGGAGCATTTGGTTGGTGTTTTTAAAGAGCCCCTCAATTCATTAAGACTAAGAGTTGGCTAATGTTTCCCAGATTGGTCATCAGCCCAGTGTACTTTTCTGCTATTGCTACTTATCCAAGGCAGAATGAGGGAGAGACAGAGAGAAATAGGAAACCTTGGAAAACATTTTTTTTTTGAAAGGGGAAAAAACATTGTTTGGCACTACTCTCAGTCTAATTTGCATTTCATTAAGGGAGATTGTGTTTGCCCAAACATTATTTGGTTCTGATCTCTTTCAACCACATAAATGGTTTCTTTTGCTTTTAAAAAAAATATTTAGGTGATGTGTTTGTTCCTTTGGGCACAAGTATTTATATTTACATTTCTTTACTGTTACATGATGTAACAGACTCAGTGGTGTTCTGAATGTCAGACAAGTCTAAAGAACATGAACTGAACATTTTTTATTCCAATCACAGCACTAAGGAAATGTACATTTGGTTAAGTGCTTCTGATTGGGTTCATAAAAGTGCTTCACTTAACAAGAGCTTGGTGAGGGAGGTGGGTGGTTCATAACTAAGATAAATATGTGAGGTGAAATGTTTCCATTTTTATTCCATCTTCTCCTGACTTTTGGAAGAGGGGTTCAGATGAGAAAGGAGTGTTAATGTTACTCTTTCTTTATGTCTTGGTCGTACTCTGCCCCAAGATCAATACATGTATGTCCTTGACTTACAACCATTTGTACAAGAACTGTTCCAAGTTATAATGGCACTGAAAAAGTGACATGACTGTTTTTCATGCTTATGACATTGCAGCATCCCCATGGTCATGTGATTAAAATTCAGACGCTTGACAACTGGCACATATTTATAATATTTGCTGTGTCCCATGTGATCACCTTTCGCAACCTTCTGACAAGCAGTCAATGCAGAATCCAACCCTAACCACCTTACTAACTTTACCGTTGCAGTGATTCACTTAAGAACTGTAGCAAAAAAGGTCGTAAAATGAGGCAAAATTTATTGAGTAACAATCTTGCTTAGCAATGGAAATTTTGGGCTTAATTATGGTTGAGGGCTACCTGTAGCCTGTATCAAAAGCATGTGATATTGTAGTCCCCTGCTGGCATCTCTTCAGAATGATCGCCTATCCCCAAAATATATTAAGGAGTGGTAATCTTTTTATGCAATGAGCAATGGTATTATGACAGAAAATAAAAAATGAACAACACAAATTTAAAAAGGAACTGGAATCTCATGAGGTTCTGTCATTCTTGCCTGAATCTCATGGTATCTGTGTAAAATTGCTTGAGATTGTGAAGATAATTGAAGTTAAGAGTTGTTTGCTTTAGATGCTCTGCTGGCACCATTTAGGGCAGGGGGGCAAATAGAGCAGCCTGAAATATGCAGTCTGCCATTTTATTATTATTATCATTATCATTATTATTATTATTATTTTGCTCCCCGGGTTCCTTTCTCAAAGAGATAGGACAGAATATTCAAGCTTCTATTTAGTTTGAGGGAAATGGAAAGAATTTTAAGGAACTTCTGATTGAGTGCTTCAATACTGGAAAGGTGTAAGGCATTCTTTTTTAACTCTTAACAGATAACAGATAATCAGAGTTGGAAGGGATCTTGTAGGTCATCTAGTCCAACCCCCCGCCCAAGCGGGAGACCCTACACCATTTCTGACAAATGGCAGTCCAATCTCTTCTTGAATGTCTCAAGTGATGGCGCTCCCACAGCTTCCGAGGGCAAGCTGTTCCATTGGTTGATTGTTCTCACTGTCAGAAAGTTTCTCCAAAACTTTCTCTTAAAACTTCTCAGCTCCATAAATTTGGCCTGATAGATATCACATCTTTGGAGTGCAAGTTTCAACATACCATGCCATGGTCAGAATAGCTCTTGAGTTGTTAGAAGTTCTCCAGATTGATCTCAGTTGATCCAGGAGATTTGGTGATCACATGCAAATATTCTCTCTTAAGTCTGCCATATAAATGCAGGGGCCCAGTTATTATTGTCATCTCCATGAATAGATGAGAAAGACTTAAACCTTCCCTCTCCAGGATAATGGTTCGTAAAATTCCTTCCTTTTGTACTTATTTTTCAAATCAAGCAACTAGAGTATACACTTCCCCTTCTACTCAATACATGCAGAGAGGTTTTACCAGACTCAGGCATCTATCTACTTCTGAAAAGTTAAACAACCATGACAGATCATTGTATACTAAATATACATTGCATTGGATACATAAGCAATGATATACAGGAAACACTGGCCTTCTTCTGAATCCACTTCATTTCCTTCTGGGAAGATGCCACACTGTTCAATATCCATGACATCAGTTGGCTGTTTGAGAAAAAAAGAAAGGAAAAAAGAAGATTCTCTAACCACACAAAATAAAAGAAAATTATACTGAAAAAAATAAACATTGAGGGGAGAACTATTGTGGGCAATTATAGGCAAGTAGCAACAGTTTTACTGTTATACCACTCTGCTTCTCTCATGCACCAAGTCTTTTTAGAATATTTTACTTGTTGTTGTTGTTTTTTTAAAAGAGATTAAAAACTAATACAAACTAATATAAAGCAAGAAAAAGAAAGAAATCAAAGAGAAAATAAAATGCAAGAAAGAAAAAATAGCAAAGAAAAAAATATAATTATACATTATACAACATAACTCTCTTCTTTCTATAATCTGTCCTGACCAATCATCAAAATCATAAATCATATGTACTTTTTTTTCATTTTACACTAATAGTCTGTAAGGGGTTTCCAGCCAGCAATAAACATAGACTTTGTCTTTTGTCTGATCAAAGAACTGAATTTAGCCATCTCAACAAGTTCCATTAGTTTTCACCAATCATTAGAAGAGTGCCTAATCTTTCCATCTTTGCACATTCTATACAATGATTGTATACATCTAAGATAATACAGATTCTTTTAAAGTGTTAGTCCTTTCAGATAGTCCAGGCAGGAAACCAAAAAATGAATACTCATGCTACCTTTATTGTAAGGTTACAGAAACAGAACTTTGAAAGTTTGAAAATGTTTTCTGCCTTTACTTTACAGATAAGTAGGAAGAGTTCCTTCTCCACCCCATCGTTCAGATTTGGATGCAAATTTCTCTTATCAGACTGTTGTCTAGGCTAAATCCCTCCCTCCTGACTCCCAAGGTTATTTTCATATCCCATAAATGATAAATGATTAAATCATTACATAAATGATAAATGTGTGAGTGTAGTTTCCGCCAGCTGGCTGAGACATCACTTTTAAAATGTGGTCTTCCTGAGAGGAAAACAGGGCCCAATAAAAAGGGGTTCAAGCATGCAGCTATTGCTGCTGTCTTGGATTATTTTATAACTCTCTTGAAATATCCTGAGAGGAAAGGAACATCTGGAACCTTCATGGGATATAGAGCTCTTTATATACTCTCTGTGTTTGAGAGAAATGGGTTTGAGAATTAATCATGAAAATGAGGGATACCCCTGCCAAAGAAAAGCTCCAGAATTTGGATTTAAGTTGCTATTAAGCACAGCCAACATGGCCAATGGTAAAGGATTTGGGGAACCACAGTCTTAAACATGATGACCATTCTGTTACTTTCCCACACTCTTTCACTTTACTGTCACCTCACAATTTTCATTATTTCCATGGTCCTTCTAATCAGAATACCAAAACCCATTATCCTCTTATTTTTAATTGTCTTGTCCTTTCCCTTAGACTTTCTTTTGCTCAGGTCCCTCAGATCCAAGTTGTGCTTGATTTGTGCAATAGGCAGAATAAGAAATACCATGTACAGCACCCTCTCCACTATCAAATGATTCCGCCCCAAGGATCTGTGTAGAAGTAGGAATTTTAAATATATTTTTTTCATTCCCTGAAGACGTGAGGGTAGAAGGACAAATACTTCCTCTTCTTGCTTACTGTGCAAAATTAAATGCACAGAGGAGGCAGCCAGATGATATTACTGAAGAGTGTTCACCTCTCCTAGCTTTTTGCCATGGGCAGCCTGGGTGGTAACAGGAAACATAATATGCCAGGAATATTAAATTAATGCTATTATGTCTAGGCTGAGATGAAGCACATTCCACGGGAGTAAATAATCCTCAATATCCAGTTCAAGTAAATGATTTTTTTAATCAGTGGGTTAATATAAAGACAAATTATCAATCCCAGGTATGCAGCCTTGAAGCTAGATAGGCAAGCAGAGAAATTGGCTGTTAAGGCTTATGTCAGCAGCATTTAAAACAAAAAGTCAAGTAGGGTAGGGTAGTTCCGTTGTTTTGCAAGCAACCAAAAGCCGAACTGGAATGGATGAACAGCCCTTGCCTTTTCAGACTGAAAGAGAGGCAATGCAGTACAATGGTAAGTACAGTAAGTAACGTTTGGTTCAGCTATGGCACTCACAAAAGTTTTCAGTTGTGAAAACTGTGCTCTGGGTAAGTTATCACCATACCTGATCACATGAACCTGATTTTCTGATGACGACTTTAAAACTTTTGAAATGGATCCAATGATTCAGGATGGAAGAAGCAGTTTTGTAAAATGTTCCATCTTTCACAGAAAGATAAGCCAGAAACCTGGTTTTGCCAATTCTTCTGTCTGTTTCTGGTGGAAAAGGGGAAATTTGGTGAGATCTATTATGCCAAACTGCACAGTTCATTTCCTCACCAAATCAACTGACAAACTGAAGCATTAAAAAACACTTTTGGCTTGTTTTCTAAGAAGGAACAGTTGCATTTGCTTTTCAAGATATCCCCCTTTATTTTGTTTCTGTGAAAACTTGGCATGTGGTTGTCATACATGTAGATGCGAATCTTAATCACTGTTCTTCTGAGTAAATCTCACTTGTGGGTATATGTATGTTTCCTTTTTAATTGTATATTTCTGAAAGTTTCATTTGGTCTGTTATTGTCAGCGGCTTCTGAATCCTGACCTTTTGCTTGAATTTGGAAACCCAGGCCCCTCTGGTTATTTGTGTATTTTTCTCCCTTTTTCAGAGAAAGGGCTATTTTAAAAAAAAAGACCTGGGTGACATGATTTACTTCAAACAGATTATGGCTTTTATCAATTGCAGCCCTTTCCTCTTTTTTTTTTTTTTTTTTGCT
>BHFT01019600.1:0-65443 GCA_004320025.1 Laticauda laticaudata
AGCTGCTTAAAGGCGGCAAAGTTAAATGGCTACCATTGGCTACAAGCCAGCAGGCAAGCCTGTATAAAAGGGCTGCCACAGCTTAGCCAAACTGTTCCGCTACTGTTTGCTTGTAGTTAATAAAGTACCTGTTTACTGGAACCCGGTCTACCGTGTGTTTTTACGGACTGAACAGTGCTGATGTCAACAAATAGTCCATTAAGGTTTCCAGAAGTAATACTTACCTTGTATCTTGATCAAATGAGCCAGTTACATATTCCTTTCTTTTACATTTAATTTAATAGTTAAACCAAATATTCCTAACCATTGTCATAGGATTTGATTGCTATTCATTTCTTCTTTATTCCATCACACAAGGTTCTTTAAGATTTTAATATCTCTTTTATAAATCCAAAAGAAAATATATATCAATAGCACTCTCTTGGTTTATCATTTATATTTCTCTGTTGAATTTCAAAATCTCAGTCAATTTCTTTTGTAGATCCACTGAAACATCCTTTTCCTAATCATTACTTTGCCGCTAGTTGTAAATCTACTTTCAATATCATCTGAATCTTGTCAGATAAAATTTGTTCTATGTTTGACATTTCTTAAATTAATTTTTTTCAGACCTAGTATAGCCATAGAAGCAGACATCATTATTGACATTGTTGATACTGTGGCTGCTAATTTCTGACTCCATTTTTCAAAGGTTTATTTCAGTATTTTGCATTAGATAGCTTGCAATTATTTCTCTACCTATAATCTTTAGTCCCCTCTAGTGTCCAGTTGTTAAATCATAAAATTACTTAACTCTGTTATGTCTTCCAAAATCCAAATAGATCTATTTCCCACAAGAAGGTGTTTTTTCTTTATAATTAATTCCCAAGAGTTATTGAAAAGTTTCAATATTCCAAATTTAACTGGAATCTTAGTCCATTTATAACTAGATCAACATCTTATTTAATTTTTTGTGCTTACTTCAGATATCTTAAGTCTTAAACTTATAATTTTTGTTGTTCAGAGTTAAAGATAAACTCGCTCAATGAAGACTTTTTCAAACTTATCATTCTGATAGTCTCTAATAGCATTAAAATAGTTAACAGACAATTTCTGAAAGTTATTAGAAATCAAGGTTTGGACAGTTAGCATTCTTTCAAATTCTGTGCCACAGTTGCAGGCAAATGACTAATTCCTTCATCTCCTGGTACTCAAAGCCCTGGTTCCTTAGTATTTGCTGCAGTCATTGATTCTGCTTTCATGGAGCTGTCTAAAAATCACCATATCTCCCACAAAAGTTCCTGGTGCTTCAACTTCAGAGGACTCTTTAAGAAAAAAGAAAATTATCTGAAACAATGGTGCTGACTGTTATCCTTGAGACCCATATTACTCCAGGCTGTGGAGGGACCATGTTTTCTCCAGTCATCTGCCCTTCTAATCAGATTAAACAAATTTAACTCCCATCACTGCAAAAATGCAATCAAATAGGACCCAGAAAACAGGCATTTTAGATTGCTACCTCCACTGTTTGGAACCCTCTTCACACAGAGGACTAATATCTCTTTCATATATTCCCTTAGGTAGCTGTGTATTTATCTGTATTGAGTGTGAGAATGAATTCCCTCACAAATATTTGTAAATAAATAAAAAAGAACATCTGAGGACATATAAATATCTAGGTATTTATCTTAATTAGAATTTGAACTGGAATATTCACAGGTAATCAGTGTTATCACAAGTGAGGGACATACTAGGCCAGGTGTATCCAACCTGTGACCCACATGCTGCCCTGGACAGCTAGTTATGTAACTCCCACAAGATTGTAAAAAACATGAAAAAGTAAATGAAGTTTTCTATTTATATATATTAACTATATTATGTACAGTATATCTCTTCAGTTAATGCAGCTCTGGTAAGATTGTAAAAGGTTGGGCAACTATGCCTTTAATTCCATTTTACAGTTTCACTCCTTATAAAAGGGTGTCAATTTATTTCCATGGTACTTCAGGTTTTTCATTCCAAAAACCTTATTCCGGATTTTTTGGGGGGTCCCCACATGGTTGTTGAGTACAACAGATGACTTGGAAGTAATCAATTTGTTTTTTAAAGAGCTATTGTACATGTTCCTAAATATATACTCCCCTCCCCCTGTGTTTGGTTTAGAAAATGGCTCTTTTCCAGCAGTTTGTAAAACCTTGGATTTTTGCCCCCTTTTGAGTCAGACTTAACTTCTGACCAACTACATGGGCAAATTAATGCATATGTTTAGGTAATATAGTTTGAAATGGTTTGCCATTGCCTCTAAGAACCTACTTACCTCTTATTGTTACTGCAAGGCTCTTTTCATAATTTATAGCTATCAATTATAAATAATAAAATTATGGAAATTTAGCTCTTCCCATTTGAATTATTTAGTCTAGAGGGAAAAAAAGCAAAAAAAACCCTCAGCAATGTCTTTATATGTCAGATCTACTAGCTTCGGCTCCGACAGTATGTGCTCCCCACAATTTTGGCACAATTTTCTTTTCGACAACAAAGGGGCTGTCTTTGGGGATATTTTTATCAAGACCTGTCTAAATGTACTTCCTTCTTCCATTCTAGGGAAGAGATACCCAAGACACCAGTCCTTAAATGGCATCTGTCCCTGTAATTCTGCTCCTTTTGAAACTGTGACACTACTGTATTCTTTCCTTTGTTTGGTTATCAGGAAGAAATTTATAAAATCACCAAATTCTCAGGAAGAAATTATTTTATTTTATGTAACTTAAACTCTTGGAGATGTTAGCCCAGATATAACTAAAATAACTAAAACCCCATTGTTTCTGATGCAATTGCACTGAATGTGTTAATTTTACTTATGTTTAAGTTAAATTGACTTTAAGTTAATCTTATTTATGTTAAATATGATATTTCAGTTAATGAGTTTAATGCACTGTCTTTGTTAGTCAAAGACTCTAAGAAAATTCACTGATATGTACTGTATATCAATACAGAAGAAGGCATTCAGGTGAGCACATGTTTAATGAAAATATTGTATATTTGCAACCCTTATAGATTGTTGACAAACAATTTTTAAAAATGTAATAGGGAACGAAGAACATTTGATTCTTGGAATGATACTGAAATAATTAAAAAAAAGAAAATATATGTAGAAAAAGCAGAGGTCTTTGCAATTCCTCAAATTATTTGTTCTCAAAAAATAAGAATTGTTCAGTTCCTAATATGAATATTTACATGTGTGTTAAGTTCTTGGAGGTAGACTATGATTAAAATAAAAATAAATCACAAAAAAGTTGGCATATTGAAGAAGGTAGTATCATGCTCTGATATGGAAAAACAATGTTTAAGAGGGAGGGCTAATGACTAACACTACACCTGTTTTATATTAACCTATGTTTCTAACCTGGTGCCTTCCAGATCTGCTGGACTGTTAACTTGTGAGAGAAAGAATTGCAGTTCCTCTCTTTCCTATGTTGACCTAAGTGGATTGCAGTAGAACAGATGGACATGAAAGATTGCAAATTGCTGCCTTCCATCAGAGAGATAGAAATCTATAGTTCCAAAAAAGGAATGTTTCTTTCTAGCCTTAAGTCATAGATTATGTATTTATGTAAGAAATCTATACAGTTTGTGTCTGTACATCAGCTCCACAATCAGTTTCTCCATCTCAAGATTCTGAATACTTACAGAGAACTCACCTTGAGCTGTAGATATGCAGTATATTTCATTCTCCCAAATACCTTGTGCAGATTCTTTGCAAAAGCAGAGGCAGTGAGAATGAATAAAATGTGCATACTGAGGAGAGGGACAGATTGCAAGCTTTTTTGCCCTCTCTTGACTCAGAAGGCCCAATCAAATGCTAATAATGTGCTTGCTTCATTGTCACATGCAGAGGAGGAAAAATCAATCATTTATAAATTATAAATAGAGATGATGGAAGTTAAAAGAAAAATTGAGAAATCCCCAAGTGATCTACTGCCTGAGGCAACTCTGCTGACTAAGTTTAGTTTCCTTTTTGGTTTCTGTTTTGTCTGGTTCAGTGACTACTTGCACTGGGTCTTCTGGGAAAAGTTCTGTTATAACAGAAAGTAACCTCAAGAAGAAATGTTGGAAGGGAAGGGAAGATGGGGAATTGGTTTCAGTTCAGGTTTCCTGCATATGTAACAGAATAATTGGAAGACTTTCAAAGCAAAATTCACCTGACATAAACAAAGGGGAGGAATAGTTTTTAAAAATGCTACTGTCTGCTTCATCTTAATAATATTTATAAAAATAGACACACCTCGATGGCCCTTTAATCCCTGTAGAGAATATGTTTGCTTTTAAGAATACTTAATGTTAGACTAGGTTTCAGACTGGAATAAGAATAAGAGGCCTGCTGGATTAGACCAAAATTTCAACCCATTTGAAGTAGATACCATCAAGGCATTTTTAGAAAATCTAGTATTTATTTTATTTATGTATTTATTTTTGTCAATTGCTTACAAGATAATAGGTATAAATAAAAACATAGTTATGAATACATGGATACATATAAGATATAAGTCCCTCCCCCCCCTCCCCCCATCCATATTACCACACAATGCATCAGATATTAAGTGGCATATTGCGTTGTGTACTGAAATTACACGAAGCTCTCATGATGAATCTATTGGTTACTACTTCAATGTGCCTAATCCTTTGTTTGATTTATCCAAATCTGATACTATCTTCATATATTGCTTCTCTCTTAACTAGAGTAGCAAAGGAAATTATTTCTTTTATCTGGCCATGAAAAAAGGAGCTGTATTGAATAAAGCAATCCTACATAGATTCTAGGAATAAATGTTTTTCTCTTTGCAATTTTGTAACAGGAAAACACACACACACACACACACACAGAGAGAGACTGCAAAGAACAGTTTATGTATTATCAGAGATACAGCCTCAGTATTTATTTTGGTGAGGAAAATGCAGCAGTTTTATGGAACTCTCTCCTATACAGTGAAATTTATTTAAATTACTAATGAAGGAATAAATCTAGGAAAAGAAGACATTTACTGCAACCTTATTCACATAGAGCTTTTGTGTACACTAGCAAAGGGAGGAGGGAAAGCTTTGTATTATATTAAAACCCTTCTTTGCCAGAGTAATGAATTCTGCCAAGATTCTGTTAAAGGAAGAATCTACCTGTCAGGGAAGAAACTGAGCGCTTCCCATGAGTGTGTGCATGTGTGTTCCAGGAACAGACTCTTGATCAGGATAATGCCTGTCAGAAAGATACCCTTTTGTGGAAGTGAGATAGAAAAGAGTCTCTTGTTTCTTTAGCAAGAAAGATGTACATAGAAAGGTTAGTAGCAACCAGAGCTGCAGAAGCTTACCATGTTTGGGGTCTTACTGTTCTCTCTCTGGGCAATGTTCCCAGAACAGAGATAAGTTGATTGCACCTGAGGTGATTGTGGGATGGTTGTTTGCAGACAGTAGCCTCCTGCTTGCTCAAAGCAAACCTGATCTCTCTTTTCAGATGGAATTGCCCATGGGAAAGAGGATATAATTGGTAGAGAAAATGTGTGACTGTGTTTTCTGCAAATGTGCCATTTGAGGTAACTTCCCAGGAGCATGGCTATACTAATGCTATTAGTCATATTTATTTAATGCCTGTTCATCAATGCTGTTCACGTACTTCAAGCCAGTATAGTAAGCTATGTGAAGACCTAGTACATTCTATGTTATATACATTGCATGAGTGCAAAACAGGTCCAGATCAAAATCTTACACCGAACCAAGAAATTGAACCTTTGAGCCATACATAGACAAATCTTGAAGCTCTCATGAGCTTATAATGTGCTACACCATCTTAATGAAGGTTTCTACTTTTTAACATACAAAAGGTGATGCAGTTTTTTGAATCAAACAAACTTGCAGATAATTGTTTGTCTAATGCATTTGCAGTTTTTACACCTGCTATCTGTTTATGATACCAGAAAAAGAAAAGACAATAAAGCATTGAAATGATACCAGATGACAATGGTGGAGATTCCAAGTATATGATCCTCCCCAAAATTGGCAGTAAATGTCAAATAGGGAAGAATCCCATTTCACCTGCATGGACTGTCCTAAAGGTCAAAAATCTATTTTGTCCTTTTTATAATCAAGATCATAGGACAGCATAATGTACATGCCTATTTACACACACAACAAAATTCAAAAAGATAGCTCAAGATGTTGAGCTGATTGCCTGCTGTATCAGAATGACCTACAAAACCAGGTATGAAACTATTTTTGAGTGATTATTTATCAAAAATAATAATAGCTAAATTGGAGAAGACCAAATCCATTGTTGTTGTCATTGTTAAATCAGATCTATTTTTATTTGAACTGATCTGCAGAAGTTCCTAACATGGCTCCTTCTCTTCTGTCCCTTTCCTCAAATTCACCTCTCTCTTTTTCTTCTTCTCTCTCTCCTGTTTTTCCTCCTCAGAATCCCTTCCCATCAATTCCCAGAAACAGAGTTTATTTCTGATGGGTAATGATGTCAAATATAGGGATATGATGAAGAGTGAGCTTTCCTTTCTAGAAATTTTACCTAATGACATCTTCCAGTTCACTGCTGATATATGGCAGCAATTTGGCCCTTCACACCAGTATTAAATAAGATTCCAGAATCCTTGATGATCTATTGCAAAGTGCCCTGGAGAATATGGACTTTCATTTTTCTACTACCCACCCCAGTGACAACTAAACTAGGTTTAGAACACAGTGCCAAAAAGGAAGTGGAGGAGAACATGTGGAAGAGACAGCAGGAATAGGAAGTCAGGCAAATATGCTATAAATGAGAACATAAAAATAACTAGATTAAAAAAAGTTAACATGGAGGCCTACTTTAAATGCATTCCAGTCTCCATCTGCCAAGTGTGGGTAAGGTCACATATGCCCAACCTTAGTAAGGTATTAAAAGAACAGAACAAAACAAATCCAGTAACTTAGACAACTCTTTTATATGCATATTTTCTCTCTCTCTCTCCCTCTACTAAAGGAAAGAAAGCAGAATGGTATGTGTATATTGATGGAATAAAATTAGAAAGAAGAGAGCAACATTTCCTCTTATCATAATATATATTTCTGTTAGGCAATTCCTTTTATTCCACATATTAACTTATTTGATTCAACATAAAGATAACCAGCAGCGTTATACATTCATTCTTTTCCAAAACCGCTATCTTTGCATTAGTCACTGACCTATGTGAAAAACAGTTAACATATCCTATCAGGTGAGGCTCTAAGTGCATTGTTTTTACTTCAGTTCCAAAGATATATATTACTTTCAGGGTCTACCCGACTCTGGTTTCTATCCCAAACTCCAAAAACTTTAACCTTAGACTATCTACTATTGACCTTTCCTAAGAGGTCTGTAGGGCGCGTGCATAAGCGCACCAATGTGCCTACCTTCCCCATTCCTATTGTTTCTTTTTATTTTTCTTATATGGATCCATTTCATGTATTCATAACTATGTTTATACTTATACCTGTTATCTTATAATTACTTGATAAAATAAATAAAAGAAAAGAAATAAAATAAACAAATAAAGGCTAATAAAACATAAGCATTCGACACCAGCATAATAATCCTACCAGCAGACAAGGGCAATGCAACAGTGGTTATGAATACATCTGACTACCAAACCAAGTTAACCAACCTACTCCAAGACCCCACATACAAACCCCTAAACACTGACCCCACCACCTACCTAGAAAAAACCACCAGAATCCAAAATAAAGCCTCCCCCATCAGACGAAGAAATCCAGCAAAGAATCATATCCAGAAGAAAAATCATCCAGATGCCCTAAGCTGTATGGTCTCCCCAAGATACACAAAGAAGGAACCCCACTACGATCAATAGTCAGCTCCATAGGCTCACCTCTTACAAAACTTAGCCAAATTTCTCGCCAAACAATTACAGACCTATTGCAGAATCCATCAACTCACAGGTAAGGAACTCATTCCAGTTCATTGAGATGCATAAAGCAAAAAACTTACAACCCAGCGACCTACTAGTGAGCTTCGATGTCATATCCCTCTTCACCCAAGTGCCTATAAAAGAAGCCTTGACAGCCATCCAAAACAAATACAACCCCCCCAAGTACATCCTAGATCTTACCAACCACTGCCTATCCAATACATACTTCACCTACAATGGTCAAAAATACAAACAAATAGAAGGAGCACCCATGGGATCACCCCTCTCTACCATGTCATCGCAAACCTCTACATGGAAAACACTTTGAAAACACAACCTCTAGAAAAATATGATCACAAACCCAAAACTCTGGCTCAGATACGTAGATGACACCTTCATAATCTGGCCACACGGGAAAGAAAAACTGACAACTTCCTCAATACACCTCAACAGCCTACACCCCAAAATACAATTCACCATGGAAACAGAAGCCAACAATCAACTTCCCTTCCTAGATCTTAGTATATCAAAAAAATATCCAATGGCTCTCTAGGACACACCATCTACCAGAAGAAAACACATAACAAACCGCTATCTACATGCACTCTCACACACCACCAACAGCACAGATCAATTCCGTAGCCAAGACACTCATCTCCAGAACAAAATGCTTAGCCGATGAACAACACTTAAAACCGAACTACACACTCTCACTAATGTACTTACACCAATGGATTCCCAAAAAAGAAAGATTACCCACCTAATCCAAAAAGAACCCCAACCAAAAGCCAAGACAGAGAACAAGAGAATGGCAAAGCCCTGCCTCCCATATATAAAAAGGCACTACAGACAAAATCAGCAAGATCCTCCAAAAAACACAACATTAAAACAGCATTCTGCACAAACAGAAAAATATCCACCATCCTAAGAAACCCTAAAGACAAAATCGAGTTAAAAAAACCAAGGAGTATATGAAATAAATCCCTTGCACTGCTGCCCCACCACATACATAGGACAAACTAACAGAAGAATTAGTGCACGCATTGAAGAACACAAGAACTCAATCAAAAAAGAAAGAACTGACCTCTTCCCTGGTCCAACACCTCAAAGCCACAGGACATGAAATTCACTTTAAAAATACCAGAACCATCGCCAAAACCGAAACACTTTCAACAACAGAGATAATCAGAGAAAGCATAGAGATAGAAAACGCCCACACAGCATGAATAAACGAGATGATACCTCCCGCCTACCAAACCATTTGGAAAACCTGCCTTCATTAATAAACGAGTACCTAACATGAAGAAATGACACCAGACCCACACTCCACAAGTGCCACAACAAGATGCTACCACCACGCTTCCACCGCAGAAAAAGATTCACACCCACACAGAAGAGGAGACATGACCACGAACCAGAAACCATACTGCAGCTGCCAACCACTTACCCCACTCAAACCCTCTGACCCATACAAGAATGCAAACTGACACCCAGCCATGAAAGATGTGGCACGACCACGAAACACGAAGCAAACAACAAGATCACAGCTCACCAGCTCAAATCCCCAGCAACTAAGACTAACCTGAGCACAGACAGGCCCCACCTAAGCAGAACACACCCCCAGCCAATCAGAACACAGCCAACCCCCCTACCAATCAGAACACCAGCCAAACCCCCCACCCAATCAAGTCACACACCCCACTAGCAGTTAAAAGCGGCAGAAGCAGCTGCAAAGCTCAACATTACTCTGAGAACACAGAGCTGAAAGAAACAAGCCTGAAGATGATGAATGAGATATATATATGGCATTATCCACGTCATTGTAGTGCTTTCAAAGTTGTAGCAACGTTTCAGCAGAATCTCATCTGCATCATCAGGCTTCTGTATGGATGTGGGTCTTCATATCTTTTGGTTTCAAATACGAGGCTGGCCTATTCTGATTGGCTGGAGTTTTGGTCTGTGTTTCACAGGACTTGGAGTTTGATTGATTGGTGTTTCTGGTTTTTCTGTCTGTTTTGTGGCTTTGATTGGCTGGCAACACTCTGTTCCTCTGTTGGAGGCTTTCAGTGGCAGCTGTGGCTTCGTGTGAAAGGACGCTTGCTATCCATTAGGAAGCCAGCTTTTTCATCTGGGTGCCTGGTGGTGGGGTGTTCTAGTTGGAGTCATCAGAGGGAGTCTGTTTGTGCTCAGGTGTTTGCCTGGTTTGTGGTGTGGAGATCTTTCTATTTTGAGAGTGCAGGCTTGCCAAATGAATTGACAGTCTGCTGGAATCATCTCTTCTTATTCGTGCTTTCAGGTCTTTTTTCAATCTCTATGGCTTCTCTGATGATTCTGTGGCTGGGGTTTTCTATAGTGGCTAGGGTTTTAGTGCCATTGAAGTTGATGTTGTGACCTGTGGTTTTCTTGTGTTGGACTAGTGAGAAGGTGTGTTCCAGCTTTTTTTAACTGCATTTTTTGTGTTCATCTAGGCGGGCACTTATTCTTTCTATTGGTCTGTCCAATGTATGTGGCCGGGCATGATGTAACAGGGAACTTCGTATATGCCTTGGTTTTTCCAGGTCAATTCTGTCTTTTGGGGTTTTCAAGGATGGCTGCTATTTTTGTCTGTTTTGAAGGCAGTTTTGATGTGATGCCTGTGTAGTATCTTACTGATTTTATCTGTAGTACCTCTTATGTAGGGCAAGACAGCTGTTCCATAGGTCTGTTGATCTTCTAGGTCTCTGTTATGTCTTGGTGTGTTTTTGTGGAATCAAGTTGGTGATTTTGTTTTTGTGGAAGCCGTTGGCTGTCAATACTTTAGTCAGGGTGCATAGTTCAGTCTTTATATGTGTCTTGTCTGCCAGGCGTTTGGTTCTGGTAATTAGTGTTTTCGCCACGGAATTTATCTGTGCTGGGTGGTGGTGGGATTTGGGCATGGTGGGTAGCGGTTGGTGTGTGTTTTCTTCTGGTATACCGCTACGTGTGTCCCAGTGTGCCAATCTGTTTCTTTTGTAGATTAGTACATCTAGGAATGGTAGTTGTTTGTTTATTTCCATTTCCATGGTGAACTTGATTTTGGGGTGTGTGCTCTTAGGTGTGTTAGGAAATTGTTTAGGTTTCCTTCCCATGGGGCCAAATCAACAAATGTGTCATCGATGTATCTTAGCCATAGTTTGGGTTTGTGGGGTGGCATTAGCCAGGGCTCCTGGATTTCAAATTCTTCCATGAACAGGTTTGCAATGACGGGTGACAGTGGTGATCCCAAATAGGGGATCCTTCAATTTGCTTGTATCTTTGTCCTTTGTATATGAAATATGTGGTTGGTTAGGCAAGTGTTCTTGTTAGTTCCATGAGGTCTTTAGTTGGTTGGTATTTATTTTTTGATGATTTCAGAGTTTCTTTTATCGGGACTTTGAGTGAATAGTGTTTTTTTAAGTTTTCATGGGTACTTACATGTGGTGCTGTTCAGCTTCCTTCGGGTATTATCCCACATCTTGCCATCATCAGGCTTCTGTATTGAGTTCTGATGTGGGACCATAACAGAAGCCTGATGATGGCAGATGAGATTTTTCTGCTAGAAAACATTGCTACAACTTTAAAAGCACTACAATGACGTGGGATAATACCCGAAGGAAGCTAAACAGCACACACACACACACACATGTATATATATATTTTAAACAAGTATATTTATGTGTAAAAGGGACCAAATCCTTCAAAAGTCAAAAAGGAGCTCAAAATCTTCTTCCTCTTCCTCTCCAGTGACACCGCTGTAAAGCCTCAAAGGCTTTTAAAAAAGGAGGAGTAGGATGGTGGTTTCTGATTAAAATAACTCTAGGTCTTTGCAATATGCCACATAGGAACAACCTCTTTCAAAGGAATCAAGTTTTTTTAATGGCAATGCAGATGAAAGTACAATTTTAAAAGAACTTGGTGGGGATTCCTCCCCCCAGAAACAGAATGGTAATTTCTATTGGTATTCAAAAGGGAAACACTATCACCCATAAGAATAAGACACTTAAAGGAATGAGCCATTGGCTTCTTGTGCTGTTATGAGCAAGCACAGCCTGCAGAGAAGAAAGCATCAAGATGGAATAAATGAAGCGATAACAGAAGGAAGTGTAGAGTCCCTGGCAGCACATCATTAACCACAGCAATAGGGTGAGCTGGAATGCAGAAATAACCAGAGGCTGAATGTGACCTCACATGGGCAGAGGGGGAGGGAGAAGAAGGCTGCAGAAAAGGAAGATTTGAGAAAGTTGCTCCTGCTAGGGCCTCCCACACTGATATTTCAGGAAAGGAACTACCATCCATTATACAGGCAGCTTCACTTTGGGGCAGGATTTGAAACCCCTGTTAAAAAATAGTTACATGATAGATCTGAGGCATAGATCCTATCAGCCACATCATGCAATGCCTGTTCCATTATATATCGTATGTAAATTAGTTGCTGAGAATTTTACATCTGAACATTTAGCAGCACCAAACATAGTCCATAAAGCCCTGTGCCCGTCCAGGTTAAAACATACATGGCAGGTCATTTCTCTCCTGGTAGAAGAAAGCTCCTGCATTGTCAGAAGTTCTGGCACACATGGTAAATCCATTCAGACTGTAGAGTGGTGCTGAAGGGGTGGAGGGAACTCACACTGCCTGTATACCACCCACAGGAGAATTCCCCCAAACCCAAGAAGAAGAAGTGATTTGTAGTCCCTCTCTGACCTAAAATTCTACTGAAACACCTAGATAAACAAAGAGCTCTGACATCTGTGAAATTTTCTTCCCATTAATGTTAGGTGTGAAGTGTAATATTAACTTGGGGAAATGTTTTACAAAACATTCAAGATCTATGGATGTTTTAGGAACAGAACTCAGGAATAAATATCTGTTTTCTGTATATTTTTCTTTGACATACTATGCACAGGTTTGCATGCATCCTTCTCAATTCCAACCAATTTAGAATGTCAATTTAAGAAGGCACATAATAACTGCAACACAGTCCCCCCAACTCCCAATTATCGAAGGTGATTTAAAAGGATGCCATAGCTGGAACTGAACATCAGAGAGGTCCTCAGTTTAGATTTCACTAATTGTTATCCACTCCCAGCCCATGCTTAACCAGATAAAGGGATGGTTGGAGACAGGGCAATAGTTGCCCAAAACAACTGGCTTGAAGAATGGCTTCTTGAAAAGGACTGTCATTTGTCAAGCCTAGCAGCATCACTCTGTCTCCCAAAGCAGCATTTCTACCTCTATAAAAATCAGTCCTTTTCTGGCAACCTGGAGTAACAAGAAGGGGCAAGGATTCAGCCTACATATGGCAGAGCTTAAGTCACAGAGAATCTATACACTTTCTCATAGTTCACAGGCTCAAGCAAATCCAAAGTGGCTTCACAAAGCAATGCCCTTGTAATTGAACAGATCCTACCCAGTGTGTTCTTAAGAATCAAGTAGGATTGTTGAGAAAAATCAAAGTACAGGAATGACAGTTTCTCATCTCATGGAATCCCATCTGTTTTTGCTATGTACAGCATATTGCTGACTGGAAGATTTTATCATCTTGTCACATCTCCATCCCCAAAGCCAATTTCAGCACTTTGCCAAAGAAAGCAAAGGATCATATCAGAAAACCAAGGCAGAAAGATAAGAATTCTGGACAGTTCTGATCTGAAACAACAGTTCAAATGTATGTTTTATATTTCAGGAAATGACACATACCAGAATATTTTAAAACAAAAATCAATGTTGTCTCACAGAACCTTCCCAGCTGTGCCCAATGACTGTGCAATGCACACGAGTTTTGCTTACAATATTCAGGCCACTCTCAGAACTATCATCCTTTGTTTCAAATGGCTGGTGTTTTCTTCAGGTTGACCCTGCCCCCACTATATTAGTCCTGTCATTGAAAGGTCATTTATGAAATGTGGGAGCTAAAGGATAAAGCACTGTTTCTTTAGAAACAGGGTATGTTTGTGTGTAGAATAAGCTAAACCTATGCATTTATTAAAGCAATTTTTTCTTAAGTTTGGCAACTTTAAGATATGTGGACTTCAGTTTCTAGAATTCTGCAGGCAGTATGCTGGCTGGGGACTACTTGAAACCCATGCCTCTTAAAGTTTGAGAAACACCACAATAATTGGAAAAATTATTTCAAATATCACAACTTTAGGCATCAATAATGATAAAAAATATCACACAAACCATCTCTCATTTATCTGAAATTATCAGAGGTTGTTTGGAAACACTCAGAGAATGGTAGAAACTATAGTTACAGTTGAGCTCATAGCTCTAAATATTCATTGCTTGCTTTTGAGAAAAAAGGGTGTTTTTTATTTTTAAAAACTTTGCCCTGCACAGTGAGCAATTCTTCATTTCATATTCTGCTTGGGCATATTTGAGCGTATATACACTAGGCAATTTGTTTCAGTATGTCCATGTCCAAAGAAATTATACCTCAACCAGTTTTTTTTTTTAAAGGGCCAAAGCCCCCCCCCCCAAAAAAAAATATAGTGCAGAACCAAATAACAAAAAACAATAGAAGACAAATGAGGAAAGGCAGTGTTTTCCAAGCTTGACAACTTTAAGAAACGTGAACTTCAATGCCCAGAATTTCCCAACCAGTCATGTTTCCAAGTTGGGGAACACTGGGCTAAAGCAGAAACAAAAAGGCATTTTTCCCTTTCCTGCCAACTGTATTTTCAACTTACAAGAGCCTCTCCTGTGTGTAGCAATGGGTGGACAAGTTCACAGTGAAGATGATCCTGGGGTGCTCTCATCCACTGGGAATATTTCAGATAACAATAAACAACCATCTTGACAAAACTCAAAATAGCTATAGCTGGCTACTCTTTGGACATTGTTGAACTACAATTGTAGGCATCCTTTACCACTGGCCAAGCTGTTTGCGCTGGCTGGAACATATGGACTGCCAAATATAACAAAATTCAGAACAAGAATGTATGATCTCCTCCTGATTATGTCAAACTCGATGCTGTATTCATGTTTGTCTAGGTCTTTCAAAATCATCACACAGAAGGTATAAGTGTGATTATAACTTGTAATCTGAATGAGTTGTTAAGTCTCCAAACTGTATATATTATTTTTAATTTTTCTCACCCCTGCTTTTTTTTAAAAAAATACAACTGTTTGTAAGAGTAGCCAAGTAACATCTGGATGTAACACAGACATTCACAATATTATTTAAAAAACTATTTAAAGCTAGATTATCCATGAGACATGAAATTTGAAAAAAATACTCATAACAAAAAACATTTTGTTAAATAAGATGAGGTATCTGGGCTGCCCTACCACAAAAAGAGTGAACGAATGTATATCTGCACCTAATTACACTAAATACTAAAATAATAAGGCAGGCAGAGTAATGTTATGACACAACATTGTGCTTTTGTATTTACAAAGTCATGTTACACACAAGTACAAAATAGGCAGAATTTGTGCCATGATATTGCAGCATGTTTCATCACTTGTCTCCTTCTTTCCCTGAGTGACACCTTTGACTATTATCCATTAAAAAAATTTTTTTTTGTATTTTGTTTAAAGGAACTAGTCAGGAGAGACTGACGGTTGGTTCTTCCTCAAAATCATCATATTAGTGAATGCTGTGTATTGCAAAAGCCAAATGGATAGGCTTGAACTTTTTCTAGAACAAGGATGTCAAACTTGATTTCATTGAGCGCACATCAGGGTTGTGTCTGACCTCAGGGAGCTGGGGTGAGCATGGCCAGGGTAGGCATGGTCATCTTGATGTCACTTGTGTCGGGAAATGTAAGAACCCAGCTGGGTGGGGTGGAGGCAGTGGTGGGATTCAAATTTTTTTACTACTGGTTCTGTGGGCGTAGCTTGGTGGGCATGACATGGCATGGCTTGGTGAGTATGGTAGAGGAAGGATACTGTAAAATCTTCATTCCCTCCCCATCCCACAAACCTGCTTTCCAGCTCCATTCTCCTGTGCAGGGCAACAAAAGAAGACCCAGCCAATTATCTGGGATTCAGGAGGCAGAGAATAGATGGGGGCAGAACTTGTCAGAGGTGGTATTTGCTGGTTCTCCAAACTACTCAAAATTTCCACTATCGGTTCTCCAGAACTAGTCAGAACTTGCTGAATACCACCTCTGGGTGGAGGGAAGGTAGGTGGGGGACCTCTACTTCCTTGCAGTCATTCATATGGGTGGGCAAATTGCTATGCCTCTGAGTCTTTCATGTGACTGAAAGGATACTGCAGAAGCTGTAACTTTGGCAGGAGTCATAAGTCCTTTCTTCAGTGCTATTGTAATTTTGAATGGTAACTGAATGAATGATTATAAGTAGAGGACTACCTGTTCACACTTACCTCCAGGTTCTTGTGGGGGGGGGGGGGATCAGGTCATNGGGGGGGGGGGGGAATCAGGTCATCTATTAAACAAAAAGTATTTAAAATATGGTCTATGATGCTTCTGATTTCCTTCCCTTTCTTCTTATGATGCAAAGCAAACAATCCTCACTTGCCTACATCATATTTTCCAATAGTTATTCCAGTTTGGTGTAATAGGAACTACAGAGAATAGTTGTTTAGCACCAGACTTTTACCCAGTTTTTCCTTTTCAAGCCCAACCTTTAAGATTCTTTGCTAAATTAGCTACTTTTCCTCCAAACTGGTTTTCTCTTAAAATAGTTGACTAAAATGACATCAGTTCCAAATAGCATTAGGCAATGGAGAATTATTGTCAGTTGCCTTGTCTTTTTTAAGCTGGTGACCAGCATATGAGATGAACTACATTCCCTCATCTTTCTTGCCACTCCATTCTCAAACTGCAATGGGATGTTGGGACTTGAAGGGAAAAGGAAAGTAAATATTCCTGTTTCAGGAAAACTTTGAAATATGACTTTTTTTCTATTTCTATTTGCATCAAGGAAACAGTGGTCCTGGCTTCATCTTTGTCCCAGTGATTCTGATAAAGATTGCCATTTTCCCATGATTTTAAAATGGCTGGGAGGCCAAGACTGAAAACATGCTGTCTCATCAATGCAGATTAATATAATTGCTCTATACTAGTTGTGTCATAATGTTATGTTGCTTGTCTCTCAGCATCCTTCCACATCTGGAACTGTGCTTGTAAAGATTTCTGGAAATTCAGAACTAAACATTTCTGTACAGGACCACATTGAAAGAATTGCTTTAAGATGTTGCAAAAGCCCCTCCTCCCATTTGCAGTAGTATAGATTTGCCACAACTATTCCACTGGAAACTTTTCCATGTAATGCTTCCAGTAAACTCAGAAGGTCTGGATGTAGCACATTTCAAATACATTAACAGCAGATGCTTGTCAACTCCTGCCTACTCATCACTTGGCTGAGTAAGCCATATTTCATCGTCAGGAGCTAATTCTGGCTCCTTCAACATTTTTACTGCTTGCTTGAATCCTCTCCAAGTTGGAACATCACAAGAAATGTCTGGAAATGAACATGGTAATAAAAATGCACCTCATACTAGAGAAGGTATTGCCTCCTACATTGTTTTTATAGTGGGATCAAAGATGGTATTCAGCAGGTCCTGACCAGTTCTGGAGAACTGGTAGTGGAAATTTTGAGTAGTTCAGAGAACCAGCAAATACTACCTCTGACTGGGCCCACCCCCATCTATTCTCTGCATCTTGAAATCCCAGCTGATTGGCTGGGTCTTCTTTTGTTGCCCTGCACAGGAGAATGGAGCTGGAAAGCAGGTTAGTGGTGCGGGAAGAGAATGGGGATTTTGCAGTGATCTTCCCCCTGGAGTTGGGAGGGAATGGAGACTTTGCAGTATCCTTCCCCTGCCATGCCCACCAAACCATGCCACACCCGCCAAGCTTACCCACAGAACTGGTAGTAAAAAATTTTGAATTCCACCACTGAATGGGATGCTTGCCAGGTTCACCCAAAATAGCAAGATAATCTATTTTTTTTAAATTAGTAATCCACAATTCCAACTGGACAAGCTAAAATGTATCTATATATAATGAGTGCATTCAAACATCACTTAATTATACAAAACAAAATAAATCATTATAGATCAGCTAGATATATGATCCTAGAGAATAATAACCAGACTGATAACCATTCCTATTACTCTAGTCTCTTCTGATTTACATACTGATTTATTAGCACCCAGTGAAGTATGCATTTTCTGTAAATACTTTCCTTTAAAATAAACTTAAAAAATCTCTGCATACACTTTGGATTTTTTTTGCAGCCACTATGATAAAAAAAAAATCAGTGACTGTTTATCTCAGATAAAATATAGCCAAAACTATATTTTCTATCTTAGCATATTTATTTAATTCATAGGCTCTGATTGTGTATTCACTTAGCCTGGAGTATATCCCACTAAATTCACTGCGTAAGTGGATTGCAATACAGATGGACAATGCACACACACACACACACACACACACAAAAGGACACATACTTCTGTTACTGAAAGCAAGCAGGATTGAAATCAAACAGTGCCTTCTAGGCAGTAAATTGATTTTAAAAATAAATGTGTCTGGGACCTTCTGAACTCCTCATGTCCCAGAAAGAGCTTAGAATGCCAAATCAGCATATATATGAGCAGCAGCCAATCTGTCTAAAAGTTAAAACAGTGATTGAAGACTATACTTGAATACTATTTCTTATTCCTCCCTTAACAAGAAATCTTGGTGGGTCTTTCCTTTGCTGGCTCAGTAGAAAGCATCATCTTTTTCTCCTGACAATAGATCACAGAAAGAGGGAAGCAACACATCATTTTCAGTGGAAAACCCATTGACCTTTTCTTAAATTTCCCTGAAGCTCATTCTTCACGCATACATCCACAAATAAGTTGGTTGTAACAACTTCTTTCTCTCCTGAGGTAACTACTGTACTCATATATGCAACTGGTTCAGTGTTGTGAAATTGAAAATGAGTTCACCATCAGTACACTACCAAATGCACTGCAAAATCCACTATCAATAATAAGTTAACTGCCATAGCAATATGCCATGGTTTATGATCTGTGATATAGATTTCGTATCCAGTCATGGGCTAAATGTACTGCAGAGAAGCCTGCCAAGTTAAAAAAAAAACAACTATTCTGCAGTCATCATCATCACAAACAACAACATCATCATAAACAACAACATCATCATAAACAACAATAGCATCATCATAACTATTGGGACACTTTATTAGGGGACTTGTGGGCTCTGAAGAAGATGAAAGCTATGCTAGATATTCAATCATACTGGATGGGTTTCATCAGGAGAGTCAGACAAAAAGCGTCTCTCACATAAACAATATGTTGAGATGTAACTTACAGAAACTTATACCCAATTGATTGTCACTTGGCTCAACAAGACTCACACTAGGAATTTCTGATCATCTGGGACTTGCCAGGAACCACCAGCTGAAGACTAATGAAATAAAGGTTCTTACAAACATACAAATACTGAAAACAAAGACATACTGATTTACTATTATAAATCAAATCAAGAAGAGGATATCTGAAAAAAATGCACCAATTCTAAAACAGCAACATCAAGAATCAGACACGACCAAACAGATGCTAGCAGATGAGCACTGATTTATAATATGAAATAAAGTGCTCACAGAAGTACATTTGGAAGACCTGCAAAGGTCTACCCAGGTCTAATAAACTGAATTTTTGCCAGAAATAGATCAGAAGCTTAGACAAACCAGTAGCATCAATAGCAAAAGAAACCAGCATTAGGATTGAGATATTTTCACTCCCAAACCAGTCACCCACTCTTCTATTTTCTCTTCAGAAAGAATAATGACATCTGACTGTAAAACAAAAGGATCTGAAATGAACAGTAATTGAACATCTAGAACAGCACAAAAACTTATTGAAACTTGTTATAAAAAAGCTTGCACAAGTACTGAAAGATGCCAATATCAGCATATCAAATATAGGCGGCACCAGCTCACTGCAAGGAACAAGTGAACTGATACATAATATAGTTTCAGTTATAACTGAATAACTGCTATGTGAAATCAACAAGCAAGAGAGAAAGAAACCAAATCGTGCATCAACAAAATGGAAAAATAGTACAGTTGCAAAAATAGATCAGTATGCGAAGAACAGATGCAATCAAGGTAGAAGAGATGAAAGAAAAGAATCTGAAAAAGAAGACCAAATAATATCTGACTGAAAAATATCACTTAGAGACATGGGAGAGCAAAAAACATGGAAAATAACAAAACAGCAAATAACAGCCATAGCCAATCCATCAAGGGAGAGACTGCAATAGCTGACAAAGACATAAGGCATTTTGACACAGCTGTGGGACAATCCAAAGAAAGACAATAAGAATGCATTTTGGATAAAAGTTGTAGAGAAGTGGAAAAAAACTATAATAACAGCAGAAATGATGAGGGAAAGGGAAAGGAAGATCAAGAATTGGTCAGCACCAGATGAAGATGAAAGACATGGTTTTTAGTTGAAATGCCTGACCAGTCTGCACCTAGTCGTTGCCAAGAGGTTTAACAATATACTCCAAAGAAGTAAAGCTGAAGTAGATCAACATCTGACAAAACCTTCCTGATAATGAAAGATTCAAAAACTGGGCAGCACCAGGCAACTATAGGCTGATTACTTGCTTACCAACAACTTTCAATTGGTAACTGGTGTTATAAATTATGCAGTCTCGTAGCATCTAATTGAAAATAAGCTACTTCCATCTGAGTAGAAAGGAAACAAGATCTGGCAATGTCTAAGAACAGGAAAATTGAAGAACGAGACAAAGGGGCTAATTCTGGCTGCACAAGACCAAGTCTTAAGATGTCTTCTACATATAAAACCACAACTGAGAAGAGAGCAGGAGGCAGCAAATACCATTTCTGTAAAGAAGCTGAAGAAACAGTGGAACACCTTGTTAGCTGCTGCAAGAACATCACACAGACACATTACAAACAGTGGCATAATAAAATAACAACATAATGCATTAAAATATCTGCCAGAAATACATCTGCCTTCAAGCAAGAATGGTAGGACTACAAAATAAACAGAATAATAGAAAACAAAGTTCTGGGAGTTTAGAATTTAACTCATGTGCCATACAACATCCCATACATACCAATAGTTGATAAGAAAGACAAAAAGCCTGAATAGTGGACAATACAATACCTGGAGACATAAAAATAGAAGAAAAAGAACTGGTAAAAAGCTTTCCAGCTGACAAGCTCAGCATCTTTAATCACTGAGTCATCACAACCCTTAAAAAGTTTTTGACCTGAAAATAGAAGAATGACTGGGGGGGGGGGGGGNGGGGGGGGGGGGGGGGGGGGAAGAGGATACCAATAAATAAATGCCTTGGGTGCAATCCCAAAACAACTGGAGTACCACTTAAATTACCATCAACTGACAAAATCACCATGGTCAACTGTAAAAGGCAGCTTAATTTGGAATAGCTTACATCCTGCAAGGATACCTTTAATATTATTAAACAACATCTTCCTGTCCCAGATCCTTGGGAAGGACTTGATTGGTAGACAAAAGTGCCAAATCCAAACTAAATTGTGCAACCAACTATATCAATAAATGCAATCTACAAGGTTTTTTTTTAATGCAAATGGAAATGAGGGTAATAGTTAGAGATAAAAATCCTTTCTACATAAGCTTCACTTAAGAATTTAGCCTAGATATCAAATTTCCAATCTGTAGCTGATGATCACTTGGAAAATGCCAGTGTGAATGTTGTGCATAAAACACATACATAAATTTCAAAATATTCCAAACAGACAGTAGAGCCTTCTCATAAAGCCATGCAGGCCTAAAAATAGCTACTCTGATGAATTACACATGCTGATGTATATTCCAAAACATATTTTCCTAAATGAATCCAGAATACTTCACAATGCAAATTAAATACCCAAATTAAATTACCAAAATGCAAGGTAGTCCCACCACTCTCTTATCACCCAGGATGGCTTCTATCATTTTAGTTTATTTTCTTTTTGAAGAAAACTCTATGTTATTAGTCACCTAAAGCATCTACAGTACTTCTGATCACAAAGATTATGCTATTTTGAGCCATATCTTCTTGTTCATTGTTTCATTTATTTTTAAAAGTCTCTATTAGAACATGGTATTGGCGAGGAACCATGGTAAGCTTCTGGTGGTTTAAGCATACTGCTTCATCACTTTATGCACTGTGTCTTACAAAAAGTTCTTTCAGGTCCAAGGTCTCAGAAAGAGGTCAGCTTCAGGAGATCTGGAAATCAAATGACATATATGTGTGATGGACTAGGGCTCTGATAAAGTAGTTTTAGAAAAAAATTCTAATTTAGGTCATATTGTCTTCTAGTAAGGAAAATGTAAGAACATGTAGGACAGCAGTAGGATTCAGGGTTTTTTACTACTGGTTCTGTGGGCATGGCTTGGTTGGCATGATGGGGAGGACATTGTAAAATCTCCAGTCAGAGTTGGTATTTGCCGGTTCTCCGAACTATTCAAAATTTCCACTACCAGTTCTCCAGAACTGGTCAGAACCTGCTGAATACCACCTCTGATATAGGATATACCCTGTTTATCCTTATAGCCAACTGGTAGATTACTTTGTCTCCTTCCTCATAGTTCTTACTACTAGAACCAGATAGGCTAAAATTCAAATCTATATTTTGTACATCTTGCAGACAGAAAACATGCAGAAAAGGAATTCCCAAACTGAATGCACTCCAAAAACAGAAGACTTCTATCCTATAAGAAGTTGTTCCAGATAATAAATCATGCCAAGACAAAGAATAGTTGGAGGATGCAATGTTTTAGAAGTTAGCCCAAAAGACCAGATTCAGTTTTATACTTCTACACATGTGTGTCTTTTGTTTGCATGAAATAATGGACTGTTTCTGGATAAAAGAATACTTTTTATTTGTTTGTAGTTGAGAGTACATTATGTAACATATATATGCATCTGTATTTCTCCCAAGAAGCAACATGTTCTGTCTGTGCTCATCTATGTTTGATATTGAACAAGCAACTCACAATAATCTGCAATAGTGGTGGGTTTCACATTTTTTTACCACCGGTTCTGTAGGCATGGCTTGCTTGGCGTGCTTTGTGTGCACATGCACAGAGGGTTTGCTACTGACCTTCTCCTGCAATCCCACACTCTCCCTGTGTCTTCAACAGCTGATGCATGGCAATCTGATGTGCCACGCGAAGCAGCTGAGCTTCAAAACCAGGAAATAAAGGTCAGAATAGAGCTGGAGCAAGTGGGAGGGCCCAGCAGCTGATCGTTGGAGCGAACTGGTTTGCTCACAGATGATACTTGGAGCTACTGGTTTGGTTGAATCGGTAGAACACCACCACTGATCTGCAATCTTAAGTTGTTTTTCTAATTAATGAAATTGAAAGATTAACAAATCTTTAATTTATTGATATACATGTAATTGTTTTGTTTTTTAGTTATATTTTTGTTCTTTTCAGCATTTTCTTCTTATATAATTCTATACTGTATTCTGAATTATATATTGAATTATACAATTCTGTTTAATTGTATAATTCTATACTTTTTCTTTATTTTTATTATTTAGTTAATTAAAAAAATAACTTATCAGAAAAAAAAGATAAATTCTCAGAATGTACCAAAGGTAGAGACAAAACTATCTTCTAAAAACTAATGGTGAATTTGTGAAGATTAGGGCCTAATACTGTTGAGTTTTTTTAGAACTTAACAAGTTTGGTTATTTAAAAGGTTAAGGTATATATCATTCCCTAAAAGATAATTTTTACCTGCTCTGAAAGAGGATAATTCTATTCTTATTATCTTACTTCTTTTTCAAGAATCAGAAATCATCAAATTAATTATATTCTGAATATTCCTAAACATGAGCTAAACTTCTTGTTTTAAACAATGATCAAGATTAAGCTGAAAGCTGGGGGGCAGAAATAGAACTGATAGACAGATGAAATGATTTTGTGGCAGAAAAACTGTTAATTCCTTATGCTGTTATACTGATGATATCTTGGAAAAGAAAAAGGGCTTTATCCATTTTCATGCAAATTCCCATCACTCATTGCAAATCCAGGTTTCTTTACAAAGCTAAGAAATCCCTAATCTAAAGAAGGGGCTTTAACAGGCTGAATTTTATTCTGTCCCTTTTTGTCTCTGGCTCCCCTCTGTGCCCATATCAACTTCTCAAATCAAATGTGATCTCTTTGGATTAATGCAAGCCTTCTTTCAATCACAATCTCAAGTGAAAAGAAGGGAACAAGTATAAGATCCAAGACAGTCAACACACTGGCCCATTTTTCAGTTTATTGAAAAAAGATGTGTATAATTACTTTTAATTAGAAAACTGGGGGATTCATACTTTGGTGTGATTTCAATAATATATACAATTTACAGTGGTTAGCCGCTCTCTGTTCAGTTCCTGGAAACTTTTCACAGTCATCTAGTCTAGACAGGAGGAAACTAAAACTATTCAAAGAACAAATGTACAAGGCACCCAAAGGTAAACTATCTATAAAGACACCACTCTGATTAGCACATGTGCATGACCACTCATTAATCCTGGCTTGGACACTATTTCTGATACAATCAAAAGGAAGCAACATTTCACCGTGCAGACATCAACCCTATAACGCCAACATGGACTCTGCAGATCTGACCTTCAACACAAACATGGAATAGCAATAGCCAGTGATGTTAGTCCATTGCAAATAAGAACTTCAGCCAGAATAAATGATGAAAGCAAATGGCTTTTGAATATATGTAAAAGCCACACAGTTCTACCAGGCATCAACCAGAAAATGAGATCATCAACCATTCAAAAGACAAGAATTTGATTTGGCTGAGGTCACAGAACTAAGATAATTACCCCAGGGGTACAGAAGGCGAGAGGTCGGTGGGAGAGAAAGACAGCAGGAGACCCAAACAAGACTACCTTGGCAAAAATCCAAAGTTCAAGATTATGAGAAATCAATGGCTGTTGAAGTCAGGATACTTATTTACTTTTGATAGGATAATGCTGTCTTTTTTACTTTTTAATATGCAGCTTTGATTAGCTCACCATAAGGAGCTCCAGGACGTAAGTTTTCCTGATTTAGCACAAATTGATTCAGATATATCTGAAATATTTTTTTCTGCACTAATTTAGCTACCTATGTAACATAAGTACTGTTGTTGTTGTCATTATTATTATTATGGCAGGAAAGTTCCCCAATTCATCAGGATTTTATAATTATTATAACATTGATTGCTGGTAAAGCCCATATCACACTGCACACAACGATGGAAAGAGGATGTAAAATGGAGAGAAACACTTGCCATCCGTTGTTAACAGCGATTCATCCATTTTCGTAGCTCACTGTGCCCTCCGGTTTTCCATCCTCTCTATCCATCCAGCATCTGTCAACGAGGATCCATCCACTGCAAAAAGTTTGAACTGCCTCAAAACTTTTTGAGCGGAAAATGTATCAACACGTCCTATTCTGCAACGCGTACGCATACAGGGAAATCCGTTCTGCATCCGGCAGAATCCATTACGCATCCGCTACATTCGCTAGACATCCGCTGCGCATCCCGCGCAACTCAAATCCGCTCCACGGAAAACGGAACACAGGGAGGACTGGAAGCGAAACGGACACAGAACGACGCGAACGGACGCGCAACATTATAGCACAGACGGAAAGGATGAAAGCGGATGCAAGCTCGCATACCAAAGCCATTTAAAATGGAAAAACGTTCCGCAGAGGGACCTGATCCTCAGATGATTAAGAGTCTACAGGATGCCTAGAGGATGCAAAATTTGACACATAGGGGAAAACATATATTGCCTATAAAAAGGAGCAACTCACCTAAGTGATTCACTTTCAGTCCAGCAGCCCCTGCTGTGCAGACCTCTGCAGCCTTCATCTGGCTCTTGCTCTTCCCACAGCATCCATTGATGTCCCACCATGGATTCGTAACAGACACTCCTTTGGTAGCCACCATCGTTCTGGCAACAGTGGCGAAGCCATCTACAGGTCTTTCAACTTTCTAACAGAAGCAAAGAGGCGGCCAAGAAGTGTTGGTCCGAAGATGGATAGGGAGAAGAGCAGATACGGACTGTACAACAAGCTGATGGTGAGCGAGGAACGAAGACCCCGTGCTTCAGACTTCATGGGGATGCCGCCACCAATGTTTGACGAAGTTGTGGAGGGCTGAAGACCCAGGTTGACCAAGGCCAAACACCAACCTCTGGCCAGGCTCTGAACCTGGCTCAGGTGGCACTCACATTGTGCCACCTGGCCTCAGGGACCACCTACACGGAGCATGCAGTGACACTGGAAGGTTGCCCACACACCAGTCAGCAATTGTGGTCAGAGAAGTGGTGCAGGCCATCATCGAAGAATACCTGAAGGAAGCTCCTCCAGTGCCCCTCCACCTGAAGAAGGCGGAAGAAAGTTGCCAGAGCAGTGTATGCAAAGTGAACGTTCCCTTCACACTGTTGCGAGCCATAGAGGGAGCACGTGGCTGCAAAGCTCCAGCCAAGTCAGGTCCTTGTCTCTTATTTCAACTGACAAGGGGCTTCTTTCAGCATCAATCCTCTTCGCCCTATGTGATGATGACCACAACTTCATGTCACATGCGATGCTTCAGGCAACGGCGTCAGCTTCAGATCCGGTCTAATACAATGCCGTCACTCTCAGGAGAGCTGTGAACGCAACCTCAATCAGCCTTCCCAGATCCAGACCCCGCTGCCCAACGACACACAAGATATTCCTACTTCATCATGGTTGATGACGCCTTCTCCCTCAAACCTACCTCATGAAGACCCTACACTTCAGACCTCCTTGCCCGTGAAGGAGAGGATCTTCAACTACAGCTGGTCCAGGGCAAGGCGGGTGATGAGAGAACACCTTGGCACTCCCATACAGTTCCTGGTTACTTTTCACCACACCATGCAGCATCACCCAGAGACATGGAAGGAGGATTGCTGGAGCTTGCGACTGCATCCTGCAGCAATTCTATGCGCACCCGCTACCCTCGTGTTACAGAACAGGCTCGTGACGCTCCAACAAGAGGCACATGGGGACATGGAGCCTGGGAAATGGAGGCAGAGGCAAAACCTGACAGACCACTGAGGATGGTGCAAGGCGCCCAACATGAGCCTCCATCTTTCTGGTTGTGAAGGGAAGAAGCAGCACAACCTCCTGAGACCACTGGTGCAAAACTCCCCAGCTGGAGCATTGAGTGGCAAGGACAGGAATGATATATGATTAATGGATGTTCCTCAGCCTGTCTCATCACACTGAATGAGATTGTGCCATGTAGTTTAGGATGGGCCTACAATGAAACCAGGGCATTTAATAAAGAGTTCTGTTTATGTTCAAATGTGTGGATAATGCTGACACTGTTAATTATAATAAAGGCAATAGTGTGGACCTGGGAGAGATGGACCATAGAGTCCCACTATGCTTGCATGGAGGTTTATCTATCCCAACAGCTATTACCCATCCCAAATGTATCCTGCCATGCCCACAGATATTACCCTCCCAAGGTATCCCTGCCCATCCCATCCTGCTATCCGTTACCCATCCACAAGATGCCAAAGGCTTAAACCATTTCAATAAAAGTTTCCACCCAAGACTTTAAATTAAAATAAATGAATCAAGTGTGTGAAGCAAAGATAACTTTATAATAACAAGCTGTAAAAAAAAATGACCCAGTCAAATTCCAAAGCAAAAAATCAAAAGTCAACAGGTAGCACCAGTCTCTGGCACTCTTCTTGGTCACCGGAGCTTGCCCAGTCTCAGGGGTGAAGGGTTCCAGGTGTGGAGTGTGGCTGCTGCTGGATGCTGTCTGAAGCACCAACTGGGGTGCCTAGCCCGAGAGGACAAACAGGGGACGGTTTGTGTGGAGGAAGCTTCAGACAGCTGGTCAGCCCTGTATGTTGAGACCCCTTCCTCCATGACAGTTGGGGTGTCAGCCCAATACCGATGACAGATGTATGAGGCCAGCGCTTGGCTGGGGTGGAGAAGAGCAGGTGTAGTAGGGCTGTCCTGGTCTGGCAGCTGAGTGAGGACTGGGGTCGGGTGGCATCCTGTGGCGTGGGTGGCATTGGTGGCCTGGTGGCATCAGTGGCATCAGTGCACCGGGCGTCCCAATTGTACATGGTGCCTGACTGAAGGGCTGCTTCCTGTGCTGGTGGACCTCCTGGTTAGCCATTAGCCTTGGTAGGTGAGGAGGACTGTGGAAAGCCTTGGAAAGGGCAGTGAACATCACTGGGATGGAGGCAGCAACCTGGACTGGTGGGAGCAGGTTCATCTTTGGTCTGGAGGGTTCTGAAAAGATAAGGTATCCTGTTCCTTCATCACCTGGTACTGGGTTTCCGCCATTCATGAGGGTCTGTGGTTCACATAGTGTGAGAAGGGCTTGCGGTTGAAGGATTGGGCGTCGGTGCTGTACCAGCTGAGAGAAGAGATCTACGCTGCTCCTGATGGTGCTCGTATCTCCAGAAGGACCAGTGTGGCTCTGTCCCTCGGTTTGCCTCTGCCTATCTTGGAGGGAGCTGGGGGTGGATGGCGGTTGGGCTGTGGTGGAAGTGCTGTCTCCCTTCTCCCACTGCGTCGGGGGAATCCCTCCACGCGCAATCGCCACAAGTAGTACCAGCTGTCGGGGGTCCCGTCAAGGCACGCTCGCACAGATATCTGCCTGGAGACAGAGCTGACTCTCTGCCAGAAGAGGACTGGCTCCTACAGGCTGCCTGAGAAAGAGGGTTGGAGAGGGCTGCTCCTCGGCAGATTCACCTTCCAGAAGCTGCAAACTTTGGCCATCACATAGGTCTCTCGTCTGTCAGCTTGACCGCGGCCTGGCCAGATTTCTTGAAGGTGCAGCTTCCGCGTACCAGTGTGCATTGCTTTCCACCAACGCTAGAGCGAGCCACTCTCTGAAGTGTAAGCCATGCCCTTCTCACCTTCTCTCTCAAGCAGGCCTCTTCCTTTTGGCCTCTTGTCCCTATAGAGCCTGTTGTCCCTTCCGCCATAATTACTCGTTCTCTCTCAGCACTCAGCACCTCATCCATGTTGCTCTGTTCTATGTTGTATTGCCTCCTCTCCCGTATCTCACGTCTGCCCTTCGTATCCCATTTGCGCGGAAACCATATGGGCCCTATCAAGGGGCTTAAGGTTGTAGGGCTGCTCGTCCACAACCACCACCAGCCAGCACAGCAACAGTGAGCAGAAAAGCAGGACCGTAGGACCCACCAGCAGCAGCGCAGCACGCATGCAGCAGGACCAGCAGGACTAGGATCAGCAGCAGCAGAAGTGGAGCTACCAGCAGTGCCAGCAGCACCAGCAGGTAGCAGGACCAGGAGCACTTTCAGGACGCAGGAGCACCAAGCACGGACAGCAGGACAAGGAGAACCAGCAGACGCAGGAGCACCAGCAGGACCAGGAGCCACCAGCAGGACCATGCAGGACAGGAGCTGCACCAGCAGAGTACAGCACCGCAGATCCCAACAGGACCAGGCTCCAGCAGCGGCGCAGCAGAGTAAGCACCAGCAGACATGCACCACCCACCAGAAGCAGCATCAGCAGCAGTAAGCACTAGCAGAAAGCACCACCCCATAAGGGGCATGCAGAAGCAGCTCTCCAGAAGCAGCATAGCAGAAGGCCCCAGCCCAGAAGAGGCGAGCTCCTGCGGCGCAGAAGCCCTCAGCAGAAGCAGAGTGAGGCCAGTGTGGGGGTGGAGGCCGATGGCCCCTGTCCCTCTTGCCAGGGGGCTTGGCTGAAAGATGTGCTGAGGCTTTCTCCTTTTCCCCCATGTTGCTTGGGTTCTGGCCGGCTGGCTGGCTGGCTGCAGCTGGTTTGGAAGCAGGTCTTTCCTCTCGACATACGATGTACCTGCTTGGGACCTGCTTGGGAGCTGCTTCCCTTTATATCCACGGGGCTGACGCAATGCATCCTCCCCGCATGCGCAGTGAACACTGCATCCGCTAGGCATCCGCTCAGCATCCGCTTCATCCGCTCAGCATCCACTCTGCCTCCGCTGTATCCGTTCCGTGTCTGCTTTGCTGTACTCCCCCGGAAGCCTTGCGGATGTGCCATCCGCTCTCATCCGCTTCCATCTGCTAGGCTTCCCTGGAGCATCCGCTTTCCATCCGCCCTATGTCCTCCCCCCGTCTGTTCCTTTCCATGTTATCCACTCTGGTTATGCAAATTTTTGCCCCTTTTGAGAGTGGATAACAACGATGGAACATTTTTCTCGTCTGCTGTGTCCTTTTTACAAACGTTATGCATCCGTCAGCCAGTGTGACAGGGCCTTTACAAGCACATCTTAAATACCACAGATCCCCATATTTCCCTTCGGGTTAGGTCATATAAAAGCTGCCATTGACACTACTGGGAACATTTACATTTTTCTGTAATTAATTGCCATAGGAAGGTATCTTTTTGTTGTTGTTGCAATGTAGGGAAAGGAAGAATTAAATCTGTCTTTCCATGTGGTTAGTTCTTGATAAAAAGAAAAAAACCAGGACTTTCTGTACTGTAATTAAAAAAGTAAATCCGACAATGTGATAACATGATGAAATTAGTATTGTAAGTAGCTGAGTACTGAATAATAATATTTAAAAAAAATATTAGGAAAGGAAAAATAGAATATGGGTCTGCAATCTTTTACTTTTTTCCTATTATATTCCTGTTTTCTATATACTTATCTTGTTATTGAGAAAGTTGGTATTTTTGTTTGCCTTAAAGGAGGCAAGAGTATCTATACGCATATGCATGCGCACATACACGCTACACACACAGTTCAAGAAACTTTGATGGATTTAATGGTTCTGGAAAATTTTTACATTAGATTCTTTAGAATTTCAGGAAGATGACCTTGGTGCAGATACGGTATGGCGTAGGGCATAGATAGCTGAGACACCACTTATCTTTTAGTGTTCTATAGACCCAGTACAATCAAGCAGAATGGGTGTGCTCCACTGGTTCCATTACACACTGTCATCTTGTGAGATCTTGGAACTGTACCTTCTCTATTGTGCCCCTCTCTGCATCCCCTTAGAGATAAGGATAGCACTTTATCTCCTAAGGTTTGAAGCTTTGAAAACCTGACCTTGGTCCCAAGCCTGCAGTTGATGTTTATTATTTATTCAGTGGTTTTGTTTTGTTGTTTTAACTTATTATTTTAGCTTAGGCTGCATTTAATGTTTTCCCCCCATTAATTTTATCCATCACCCAGAGCTCATTGGAGTTAGCCGGCCAATACATTTAAATAAATAAATAAGTAGAAATATTTGCTTTGGCAAAAGATGGGAAGCAGCTCAAGCAGATGATTCCCTAGTTCATTGAACTAAAAGGAGGAGGAGATCTGACTTGCAATATTATTCTACTACAGTCAAATTAATAAATATAGCTTTAGCTTCTTATCTAGTTAATTTCCTGGTCTGGTATAGGTAGAGTCATCTGCTTGAGTCATGTGCATTATTACCTTAATTGTCAGAGTACAACATGTGTATAATGAGATTGGCTGAGCCTCCCTTCATGCAGCCCCTCCAAATAAGTCACAGTGAGGACAGAAGTCCCTAATCCAGTCCCAGTGTTGTTACATTATGTGACCTTGTTGCACAATGTGCCAGCCCTGCAAGTCTATCATACTATGTTGACATGAAGTTATTTTCCATTCAGAAGTCTTGACAGCCTTTGGGTAGAAACTATTCTTCATCCTGTTGGTGCAGCTGGCTATGCTTCTATGTCTCCTACCCGATGGTAGGAGTGAGTGTAGGGTAGGGTGTGAGTTGTCCCCGAGAATTTTCCTCACTCTTCTAAGGCAGCGAGCCCTAGTGATGTCATCTAGTGGTATCAGAGAACAGCCCACAATGTTTTGTGCTGTGCTCACCACCCTCTGTAATGTCTTTTTATCCATGGCTGTCAAGCCAGCATACTACACTGTAATGCAATAGGAGAGGATGTTTTTTATTGTGGACCGGTGAAAGGAGATAATCAGTTGTTGTTCCACTTTATTCTTTTGCAAGACCCTAAAGAAGTGGAGTGTCTGCTCGGCCTTTCTGGCCACCTGGGTTGTGTTGATTTTCCAGGTAAGATCTTCGCTGAGGTAGACTCCCAGGTTAAGCTGCTTCCCATCTAGTGGGACTGATAGTTTCCAACATTCTTTTTAAAAGTAAAGAGATGGTGATAAGATGATTTTGAAAAGGCAGAACTATTACAATCAGGTTTCAGGTCAGAATATAGTACAGAGATAGGATTGAATATTCTTGTTAATTACTGTTGGAAAATCTGTAATGGGGCTTGCAGGTCTGTCTCAGTTCTTTTTGATGTTTCAACAACTTTTTGATTATCATCTGTTCCTTCTGGGCTGGCCATAGGATCTGAAGCAGTAGCTCTCTTTTTTTCTCTGTGTCTGATTGGTTTATATGGCTGTCTCAAGGTTCAGCACTTCTTTAACATATGAAGAAGCCACTGGATAAGCCATCCATTCACACGGGTCAAGTATCATTGACATTATATTGATAGTTGTATAACTCTACATCTGGTTGACCAAGTGATGCTGTTGAAATCTTGTCCCAATCTTTAGGGACTATTTAGGTCTGGATGAGGAAGAAGAGGCCAATTCAAACAGGATCAATAGCTATGGTATATGCTACTCTTGGTACTGAAGAGTCTGGTGGTTTGTAAATATAAACTATAAACATATTAATAAATCAATATGGCATATTGATCCCAAGCATCCATGACAAATATTTATGTGCTAAGTGTTTATAAGATCTGTTAATCCATGCCTCACAATAGGCATTGCATAACCACTGCACTTGAATCATTCCAATCTATTATATTTCACGTGAACTGGCTGTATAAACATTTATTTCAATTACACAAGCATTCATTTCCTTTGCAGCACATATAGTCCCTCCCAAGATCTCCCAAGATCAGGGCATCAGTTTTGTGGGATTTAACAAGTGCAAAAAAGTCTTTCTTAAGCTGGGCAAATTCTGCTATCAACTCTAGACATAAAAATGAGTTCATTATCCCAGCTTCTCCCTTCAAATCTTTTCATGTATTGAAATAGGCTCCATCTGTCCCTTCCTATTCAAACATAACAGAACAGAGTTCCAGGAGCATAAACCTCCTTGCAATGCTTTATTTTGTATGAGCATAATTAGGATGGCGGCAATGAAATGAGGGAGAATTGCTTTCTCCAGGGGCTAGTACTAGTCTAGCACCACCAGACTGTTAGGCAAAAGTAATGCTTGCTAATCAAGAGATCAGCCATGCTGTAATGCTTCTTTGTTCCCCATAGCTATGTCAGCAAGTGCTATAAAGCTGTCAACAAGCAGGCGGGAGTGGAAGGCTATACTAAAATGATATAGCCCAACAGGCAGCCTTTCTCTGAGAATGAATACAGAAGAAAAACCACTTCTTCCTTATTACATCGACTCAAGTGTCAAGAGTGAAAAAAGCGAAAAAAAAATTATGCTTGGATTTGTACACCCTGTTATCTGATACCACTGTGGCTGTACCAACAAAATCAAGCTTCTGCTTGGGATGCTATTCATAGATTGGACCAATAAAATACCAACTATCATATTTTTATAGCAGTGGTTTTCATTAATTGCCACTTGGGTTTAAATCATAGAGCTGGTATGTGGTTATGTGTATGTATATCACTAATATGCATTGGCTACTTGTCTTGTCAGCTCTTTGGGTATTGTGCAACATATTCAGGTGACCCAAACTGATAATTTTCTGTACTGCTGCAATCTGTGTTCACATCTAATGTGACTGATTCTGGAAGCGAAAGCATCACATAATTCATAAGCTACAAATCAGAAGTCACTAGTGATGAAGAAATTAGCAATATTTACATATGAATGTTAAATAATAGATGTTAGCCTTCTATCTAAAGGTTATCTGGATTTTTGTAGCCCAGATTTGGTAGCTCTAAATTACATCTGACTACTTGTAGCTACTTTTATGATAGGATTAATTTGGAATTAAAAAAAAAAAAACAATGAGGAAGTGAAGAGGAACTCTTAATCAGATAAGTTACTCAAAGCCAACTATTCAAAAGTAAAACTGTCCAAGGGACAGGATGAAATAAGGAAGCAGCACATAGAGAAAAAGTTAAATTCTGATAATTTCCTTAGAAGCTGCTATTATTATGAAGGAGAATTGATGTTTATCTCCTTTTTGTAACCGAGATCTTAAATTCAGAACACAAATTTAATTCTACCATAGTAGGAGTAATAAAAGTTAAGATTTCCTTTTTTTTTTTTTGAAAATTTTATTTGGGTTTTCACAAAAAACAAAATACAAATAAAACATATTTTTTGAAAATAGCCATGTCCCAGGTTATCACTTCTTCATACAGACACAAAACTCAATTTCATACTCATATTCTATTCTATTCCATAATCTTGTTACCATTTATATTTTCTACATAATTTTTCCCCTCTTTAATTTTCTCAAGTTTGTTTTGATTATCTCATCTCATTCAAATCATTATATTTAACTTTTGTCCGTCCTGTTTCATTTCATATTATCTATCTCATTAAACAAATTTTCTCCTGTAGTTACTAATGGAAATATGATACCTTTATATCTTTTAATTTTATCCATTCAACTCTTATTTTAAATTTCATATTATACCTTAATGTGATGACATTCTATATAATACATAATACTTAACTTCCAATCGAATTCTGCTTGTGCATCTTATAGATGAACACTTTGTCTGTCCTGTTACAATTTGATATAACTTTTCTTACTAAACAAATTTTTCCTTGTAATTACCAATTAGAGTATGCACCTTTATATCCTTTAATTTATCCATTCAAACTCTTATTAAAACTTCAATATATAACTTTGAGATTATAGCATTTCAATATAATACATAACTTCCAATCAAGATTCTGCTTGGTACATTCTTAAAATACATATATTCTTAAAAAGAAAAATTATATACATATGTAATAAAACACACATTCCATTCCAAATCAATTCTATCGTTAATATGCCATTAAAATTCTTAACATCCCTTACATTCTCTCAGCTGAATATCATCACTTCTTATTTGGGAACACTTAAACGCATGTATATATCTCTCTTTTTCCAATTATTTTTACTTACTTATATTTTATTAAATCATTACTCATAATTAAAAATTTCCCTCCTTTAATTCTCTATCATCATTTTATATCATTTTATTTATTAACAAACATCCACTACATTACAGATGAATATTTTATCATTCTATCATATTTTCTAAAAATTATTTCTATTTAATATATAAACAATACTACTCTATATACCATTACAGAATCCCTTTTACAATTAAATTTTCACCCATGATCTCTAAACAAATTATGGTTACAATCCTCATATCTTTTCCCTGTATCTCCATTTCTTGTTTCTGTCTTTTACAACTTCTTTTCCTCTTTCTTCCCCTCTCTTCTCCCCTCCCCTTTTTACCCCCTCGACTCTCTCTATTCTAAACTCTCTCATCTGTAAATCCCCTCTTCTGTTGCTTTCTATATTATACTTTATCTTTTCAAATTGTCCTTCTTTCCTTTTGTTGTTTTTTCTAATCGTAAACCTTTCACTCTCTTTCCCCACTTTCTTTTCTTCCCCCAACTTAAAATTATTTGATCATTAAAGATATGCTTCTTCTTTGTCCACAGTCTCTTTCTTCTCAAGCATTTCTTGTTTGCTTCTCATAGTTCCAGATCTCATTTTCTAAAAATTGAAACAGCGAAGCCAAAAGAACTTCTCCCTTCTTGTTCTTGTTTCTGTTTTGCATCTTCTTTCCATTTTTAAGTTCCATTTTCAGTTCTTCAAAGTAGATACCATTTTAAAAACTTTATAAACAAACCACCAGTTAATTGCTAGTCAGTCTAGCACAAAAACAAAATTCACCACAATAATCCACTATAGTCCAAGGCTTGTCAACTAAACTTACTTCTTTTTTCCACTTTTTCTTCCTGGGGTTCTCATTATTTTGTTACCAAGTCGCATTCAAATGTATCTTTGAGAATCTTATCAAAGTTTCACTTTTAATTACAGTTCCATTCCTTAATTCCAAGGTAGTTCTCCTCCACTTTTCCAAATCCTGCCCTTGTATTCTTTTTTCTCCTTCCAGCTTTTACAAAAACTTTTAAATGTCCAGAAATCTTTATTATCTCCTTTGACCTTTTATTTCCAGCTTAAGATGCCTATTAATATCAAAGTGTATTTTTTTCAATTTCTTGCTTTAGTCTCTTAGCTGTTAGTAGTAAGGAAGGGAAGAAAAACCAACCCTTTCCCTTCTATGCTCTCCTTCGCAGCTTCAGATCTCTTTGGGAAACAATGTTTGTTAGTTTCAATTCCGCAGGTACCTATTTGTTGCTTTTGCTGTTTGACCCGGTCAACCAAAACTTTCTCTTCTTATCTTCCTCCTGCACATTCTTTCCTGGCCAAGTTCTTCATTGTGGTGGCCATTTCTGACCGTCGCTGCAACCGCTTCTGGGAAAGGGAGAAATGGCCAGTTGGGGAGGAGAGATGTGGCTCTCCTCAACCCTGCAGGCAGTCTCTTCCCTCTTCACCACCTCTATGGTGTCGCTTAGACCTGAAACCAGCCGGCTCGGGGAACTCCAGTGGCAAGCATGGATCGAAGCCTCGGAGGGACGAGGTTTCGGTCTGTCACCGAAGAAGCTCAAAACCAGAAATCCAAGATTTCCTTGAAGTTGTGGTAGAATGTGGTTTTTTGTTTTGTTTTTATTTAATTGTTTATAGTGCCATCCCAATAATCTTTTGTCCAGTATTAATCAGGTCAAACCCTGCTGAGTGTTAAGCCCAAATAAGGATAGCCAAGTGATGCTTTCTGCTTGGATATTTCTAAGATAGCAGGGGGAGCCAAATGAGTAACCATTGAACAAGTATGGCAGTTTTGACAGATCAGCAGGATTGGAGAAAGGAAGGCAAAACAGACATTACTCTCTATCTTCAATAATTGATCAAAGGGTTTGTGTTGTTTTGTTGCTATATTTTAAAATACATTTCTCATGCTCTCCAGATGGGCTCAATTATACCTTCCAGTTAGATTGGAGCTGGCTGCCTCAGAGACAAATCAGGTTAGCATGTACAAAACTTTTAGACAGCCTGTTTGTGTAATTCAAACAACATCTGAAGTAAGAAATCACCTCTGTTATCTCATCTTTTCATGTCCACATGTATTTTACATGCATTCCATTTTTATTCATGTGTTTTTTTTGTTGCAGAAGCATGTAATTAGACAAAAAGAAGCATTAGACTTCTATCCGTTAAAAGGATAAAAGGTAAATACGATGGTAATATAGTAAAGTCAACTCATTCACTAACCATCTTGTATGCATTATTCCAAGCTACATCTTCTTAGCATTTTCCTGATTGTTGATTGCAAGTGTTAGAAGAATGTTAAATCCTTCTTTGGCCATGTTATCCATTCTATCTGTAATAGATTTTTTAAAACTGTTCCTGAAAAATAGAACTAGTTGGCTTCCATCACCTTTTGTTCACTGAGATGCCCTACAAGGATTAATAATTGAATACTGTATGAACTTTCAGACCTAAGACCTGCTGAGGTCTGTAAAAGGAGCTCATTCATTTACTAACATGAACACATTTCATCTGATTTCATTTATTTTTAGAATGTCACTTATTTACAAAGTTTAAACAGGGTCATAGCCTATTTGTAAGTGGAACAATATTTAAAGGAGATTCGGAATCAAACAGAATATTATTCAAACAGCCTTTCTTAAAGCTACTAGGTGTAAGGGATTGTAATACCTATGATCATAAGAGAACATGGCTAGGATTCATAGATCATGTAGTCCCAAAAATCTAGAAAAGGATGAGGAGAAAACAGGATGGGAAAAAGATAAACCTAAGAGAATATGAATTGCTTAATGTTTTCAGGGAAGTTAAAAGCTTCAACCAGATATAAATCTTTCACATGCTTAAAAAGGTCCAGTGCACAAGCTGACAAATACATTGGAACAGGTAGACATTATTAAGCCACACTCACTTCTAAAAGTTAAAGAGAAAGGAAGGGTTTTTGTCCCCTGGTTTCATAGACTGCAGCTTTTTGCTTGACCACTCACTGAACTGTTTCCCTTTACAATTTAAATTCCTGGGTTGTGAACAGCATCTTAATGTTTTTTCTAGAAGCAGAGAGAGAACTCACAATTTTTAGGTTCAATAATGTTTCCCCAGATAATGAAGTGCTGCCTACCAGGATTTTGAGAAGTATCTAAATATAGACTGGCTTTCAGCAGTATCTAAATATAGACTGGCTTTGAGATTGAGAAAGTAATGAGTGAACTGTTCAGAGGGAAGTTTCCTAAAAAGTAAATTTATGACTAATCCTTGCATTTACTAGCTTCCCTGGTCTGTGAAGCAAAGCTGAAAAAGATCCTAAACACAGTCATGATTTTGCTTTATTCTTTAAACTCCAATTCTTCTTCAAGGGATGGTATGATGATTAAAGGCCTTTTTGTGGAGGTCAAAAATTTTAGTAGGGATAGCCACTAAAGTTATTGGGGAACATTTTGGTCCTAGGAAAAATCAAAGGCAACATAAAAGTTAGCAAAAGACTAGCGGCTATTATCACAAGCATGAACTGAAAGAAGTAGTTAAGGCTAGTTCCCACTAGCCGACGGATGCATAAAGGACACAGTGGACGAGCAAAATTTCAGGGGTGGCTCCATCTATTGTCATCCGCTCCAAAAATTGGTGAAAATTTGCATAAACAGAATGGAAAAGAATGGACGTGGGTAGTACGTAGCGGGGATGTTAACCAGATGTTCATAGGAAGCCTAGCAGATGACAGTGGATGACACCTCCGAAGGGATGACACCTCCGAAGGGGTTCTGGGGGAGAATTGCGAAGCGAACGCATAGCGGAAGGGGCAGATGCATAGCGAATGAAGCAGATGCATCACGGACGCCTATAGGAAACAAAGCAGATGCTGCACGGATGTATATCAGATGCAGAGTGTTCACTGTGCATGCAGGGAGTATGAATTGCGTCAGCTCCATGGATATAAAAGGATGCAGCACGCATGCAGTCAGCATTAGAAGGAAAGACGTGCTGCCACATACATCTAGCAGGAACACCATGGTTTGTCAGTCAGGGAAAAAGAGGAAGCCCATGCCTACTCGTTCCAGCCCTGGCAAGAAGGACAGAACCAGCATCCCAACCCCTGGCACTGACTCTGAAGCTGCTGCTGCTGCTTCTGCTGTGGTGGACCAGCCCCAAGGCCCTCAACCCTGCTGCTGAAGGCCCTGCTGCTCAAGCTCCTGAAGGCCCTGCTGCTCAAGCCCCTGAAGGCCCTGCTGAAGCCCCTGACAGAGGGAGGAAGAGGCAAGGGAAGGAGAAGGGAGAGAGGAAAAGTACACCATTTCCGAGGACCATGAGGATGAGGTGCTAGAATGGCTGAGGGAGAATGAGTATCTGCAGAAAGGGCCACAGACTCTACCGCGACACCAAGAAGAAGCAGGCAGCTTGGAGAGACAAGGCAGAGAGCCTGGGGTACACTGCAGATGTATTCCTGGGATGGTGGAGCGACATGCACACCTGGTATGGCAAGCTACACCTCAAGAAATCTGGGCAAGCTCACTGACTCAAGAAATCCAGCTCACTGGACCGGGAAGATGTACGTCATTGGCCCAAGTGTACTTTCCTGGAGGGTGAGATCCGCCACCGAGGAGCAGCCCCTCTGACACCCCTTTCCCTCAGACAGCCCACAGACAGCCAGTCCTCTTACAGCCAGGAGCCAGCGAGCCTGTCCAGGCAGGTGTCTTCAGATGGCCCCATGGCAGAGACCCCCCCCGACAGCTGCACTCCCATGCTGGCGGACTTGGAGGATCCCCTGTCACAAATGGAGGAAGAAGCAGCAGCCACCAGAGGCCAACCTACCCCCACCCCCAGCTCCAGAGATGCAGGCAGAGAGGCAGACTGGAGGGCCAGAACCACAGTGTCCTGTTGGAGATCAGGGATACAATGAAGACCAGCACAGAACTTCTCTCTCAGCTGGTCCACTTGGACAGAGGATCCTCAGGCCGTGACACCTTCATCACCTACGTGATCCACACCCTCAGGGACCTGCCTGAGGCCCAGTACCAGGTGATGAAGGAGAAGATAACAGCACTTCTGCACAACCCTCAAGGCCCAGCTGAAGCTGCTCCTACCCAGTTCAGGTCTGCCCTTCCACCCCAGGCAATGTCACAGCCTTCCATGCCTTTCAACAGCCCCGCACCTACCAAGGCTATGACTACCAGGACTTCCCACAGCAGAAGCATGACCTTCCCAGTCCAGGCCCAGGTTTCATCACACACCACAGACTCCAGTCCTCACCCAGCTGCAGACAACAGCCCCAATACACTCCTCCTTCCCTCCACCCCACAGCCAAGCCCATCAATGGACAATCTGTCATCAGTCTTGGGCCTCACATCTCAAGTCCTTGATGAGGGGCCTCTCAACCTCATGGGACTGAGTCAGCTCTTGGAGAGCTTCCTGAACACACCATCCCCTGTTGTACTCTCAGGGCCCAAGCACCCCCATGGCGCCTCAGACCAGCACTCAAGCCACAGCCACCTCCACAGTCCCTGCCTGCTTAAAAGCTGAGACCATGGACATGATTCAGAGTGCTGAGAATAGTGTCCAGAGACTGAGTTGTACTTGTTAAGTTTATCTTGCTTAAGACACTTTACTGGTTCATTTTGCTTATTAAAAAGTCATAAGTTTACCTAAGACAGTTAATAAAGGGTTATCTTGCTTAACACACTTATTCAGTTTACTTGGTTCATTTTGCTTATTTAATTAAGTAATAAAGTTTACCTAAGACAGTTAATAAAGGTATCTTTGCTTAACACACTTAATTCAGTGTAATTGGTTCATTTGCTTATTTAATAAAGTCATAAACTTTACCTAAGACAGTGAATAAAGGTTATCTTTGCTTCAGACACTTGGTTCATTTTTTTATCTTTAGTAAAGTGTTGGTGAAAACTTTTAACAAAATGGTTAAGCTTTGCATGCTTGTGGGATAGATAGGATAGTTGTGAGATAGATAAACCTCCAGTGCAAGCATAGTGGGACTCTATGGTCCCCTCATCCCAGCTGCCACATATATGGACCTTTATTATCAATAACAATTTATTCATTGATCAACACATTTTAAAATAAACAAAGCTCTTTATTAATGCCCTATTATTGTAGGACCACTCAACATACATGGCACAATCTCATAGTGTTATGAGATAGGCTCAAGGAAGCATCCATTAATCATCTATCATCCTGTCTTGCCACTCCAATGCCTCCAGCTGGGAGTTGCACCAGTGTCTCAGTAGGTTGTGCTGCTTCTTCCCTTCACATGAAGCTCTGTTGGGGCCTTGTACATCCACAGCATCCATCAGGTTTTTGCCCTTGCCTCCATTCCCAGGCTCCATGTCCCCTTTCCCTGTTGATGGTCCACAGTCTGTTCTGCAACACTGTGGGTAGCAGGTGCGCATGAGATTGTGCGGATGCAGCAAGCTTCCACGATGCTCCTAACAGTCCCTGGGTGATGCTGCATGGTGGTGGAAGTACCTGGAACCTGTTGGCAGATGCCAAAGGCGTTCTCACCACCCGTCTTGCCCTGGACAGCTAGTTGTATTGAAGATCCTTCTTCACGGTTGAACTATATGGCTTCATGAGGTAGGTTCTGAGGAGAAGGTTTCATCACCAATGATGAAGTAGGGCACATCTTGTGTGTCATTGGGTAGGGGGTCTGGATCTGGAAAACCCATGATGAGGTTGCGTTCCAGCCCTTCCTTGAGGTCACTAGCATTGTATCCCTGCCATCTGAAGCTGACCCGTTGCCTGAAGCATCGATGTGATGAACTTGTAGTCAGCATAACCATGGCAAAGAGGATGATACTGAAGAAGTCCTTGTAGTTGAAATAAGTGGACCCTGAATTGGCTGGAGCTTGCAGGCCACGTGCTTCCCATCTATGGCTCCAACGGTGTGGGGGAAAGTTCCACTCTGATACCACTCTTCTGCAAGTTTTCTCCAGCCTTGTTCAGTTTGGGGCACTTGAGGAGCTCCTCCACGTATTCTTCGATGATTGGCCTGCACCACTTCTCTGACCACAATGCTGATGCTGTTGTGTGGCACCCTCCACGCATACTGCATGTTTTCCTGTATGTGGTTCCAGAGGCCAGGTGCGCAGAGTCAGTTCCACCTTCAGTCCAGGGTCCATGTTGGCATGGAAGTTGGTGCTAGGCTTGGTCAACCTGGGTCTCAGATGCTCTACAAGTTTTGTCAAACATGGCTGGTGTGGCATCCTCATGAAGTGCTGGAATGCACGAGGGTCTTCATTCCTCAGCTCCACCATCAAGTTGTCCATACAGTCCAAACTCCATTCTTCTCATGATCCATCCTCAGACCCACACAAGCTCTTGGACGTCTCCTTCTCCTTCTGTGTAAAAGGGTGAAACAGTCTGAACAGGTTTTGGTTCTGGTGATAAATGATCGCAGCTACCATATGGACTGTGTCATGATCCATGGTGGAGAACAATTGATGATGTGGAAGACCAAACCAAGGGTGAAGAGGTTGTACACTACGGCTGCTGGACTCATACTGAGATCCAGATGATTTCTCCCCCTTTTTATAGGAAATATCGGTAGTTGCTATGGGGCCTTCTACATACTCTAGACATACTGCAGACATCCTAAATATATGAGATACATCCCAGGTACAAATGTTTTGTCTGTTTTAATCCTTTATATATGAGATGCATACGTTTACATCCTTTCTATTTCTGTGCTACTAACACTGTGTAGACGTTCTATGTACCTTTTGTTTCCTCCCTCTTTCCGTTTTCAGCTGCAGCGGATGTGAGTTGAGGGATGGCCAGAGGATTCAGAAGAGGATACAGTGGACATTTAATGGATGATAAACGGACATAGAACATTTGTTGCTCATATATGTCGTGGATGAACATCATACGCGGCGGGAGTTCATCTGTTCACAAGTTTTTGTGAAGCTCAAAAACTTCTTGTGCAGATTTAAATCGCAGTGGATGGATGCTCGAGGGATAGAGCGCATGAAACACATATGCAGTGAGTACACAACGGATGCATAGCATTTTTCCCGATGGCAAGCTTTTTTTAATGTTTTACATCCTCTTTGCATCTGTAAGTGCAGTGGGACAGGGCCTTTAGTGCCAAGTAGTCTCAACCAAAACTCCCAATTTGCTCATAAAGTATCAACTCTGATTGAATAATGACTATCAGATATGAGTTGTAGAATTTTGAATGAGCCTTAAAAGACAGTAATTCCTGACTTGGTTTATTTAGGTCTTTGTAGCCTCCTAGTTCTCTTTGCAGCTATCTGCTACTTCACAAGAAGCCAGATTTTTAATATCTACAACCAGGAAGAAAGGATCAGAAGTTTTTAACCTCTGTTTCACATTTGTTTTAGCAAAGAACTGTCATGAAGGAGGAGTCATCAGGACCATTTCATATTAGCTTATTCCTTAAAGTATTGTTCAGAATAATTGTAGTTTGTCCAAATGCAGACATAATATGGGATGATATCAGGTAGGCCTATGTAACATTAGAGGAAGGAATATAAACTATATTAAGGTATTATGGTTTTAATTTTTGTTAACACTTCAGATCCAAAATTTATTTTCTATACATTTAAACTTCCAAAATTCTATAGATTTCCTTTTTCAATGGGAAATTGCTATTGTAAAATTGAAACAATAATAATTATGGACAGAATGAAATATATATTTTCACTGAGAGGATAATATACCCTTCATGTGCTGCAGATGTGCAGGAACCTTTTCTAGGTTTTCAAAGTGCTGGAGGAAGTTAAGAAGAGTCTGTGAAGCATTGCAAAGCATTTTTTCAAGACAAACTCTCTCACCTTTTTTAAAAAAAATCTCAGGATGATTTTGCTATGCAAAGCACTTAGTGTAGTTATATCTTTTCAAAGTGATCTTGCATTTGATTAAAGAATATCAAACTTAAGCTTAGAAGATAAAAAGATGTGAGTATATTTTATATTCTTTTGCACATCTTTTATTTTTCCTAATATATACTAGATGCATTTTATTCCTTTGATTCTACTTGAATTTCAATGTGTTTATGTTTGTGTTTGTGTGTGTTTTTATGTGTGCACATACAGTTTATTTGATAACACACCAATTCTATGACTTCATACTTTTTTCAGAAAAGATATTTTGTATCACAAAACTTGCTTCATTATGGTTTTTTGTTATAAAACTTACCTGCACAAACTCAACTACGCGAACACCAACATCATGATAGTGACAATGTCTGCCCTTTCATGCCTGTATGTGACATCATGACACATATACAAAAGGGCAGCACTTGTATTGTGGTATCACATTATTGTCATAATTCTGCCCTTCCTTTATATCTAGATATCACTAGATATAAAGATATCACTATCCAAAAATGTTATGCCTGCCTTTCAAAGGTGCAGAAATAAAAAAGAAAAAATGGTGCTGGTACATATGTACTACAGACATGAGTGAGCAATAGACATAAATATTGCTGTTTTCTGTTGGTACAGATACAACTAAGGTAAATAATGCAATCTACACCTTTTCTCTGCTTCTTTGAGTTTATGTGACCATAGCCATTAGTCTTCTACCAACTTCTTTTATGTTGCCTTTGATTTTTCACACACACACACACACAAATTAATTGATCAAAGCCATCATAGGCACAAAGAGTAATCTCTATAGTCAATCTGAATATGAAGAATTGTGGCTTGGAATTTAAGAAGAGTAAATGCAAAATGAACCAATACATAAAATGAATGAAAGACAAATAGATTGTTTTGTGTGGTGATAATTAAGATACTGAGGCAACGGACAAATAATTGTCCATATTAGAGAATGTCCATATTGTGGACATTTGGTTTAAGAATCTCTGTTTATATATACATATGTCCAAAAAATGAATATGAAACCACATGTAATATTGATTTTTGCAATGAAATATTGGCAAAATTAATAAAGAATTGTGATGTTCTGGTTGTAAAATCAGCTATTTTTTCTATGGAAAAACTGGAACCAAAGGTAAAGGAAAGATGTAAAACAGACTAGTCTGAAGGAATAGAAAGTGATAAAAGCATATTAATCACAGTAGAATTAATGGAAAATAAATATAAAAAATGAGAATGTTGAAACTTCTCCGACTAGAGCGAAGAGAATTATTTTACAGAGTGGCAAAGAAGTTATGCTAAACTTTAGGGATAAAATGATGCTGAAATAGAAAAGGCAGTGGATAAGGAAAATAATAAAGAAAGAAATGGTTGGGCCAAAGAAAATGAGATTGAAAGAAAAGTATTGTGCAGAATAACACACACATATAAAAGGAGAAATGTTGCAAAGCGTGTAGTAAAATAGCAAGAAATTGTTAAAATTAAAAGAAGCAGAGAAAATTCAGAGCAATTTTGATGGAAATTAAAGAATTGTCTTAGATATGGAGGAAAGTCGTAAACATGAGCCTCTAGCAGCATGAATGGAATTAAAAATAAAAGTTATGAAATAATTTCATTAAGTATGTATATAGAATGAATTTGTGCCTTATAATTAAAATGCTATTATTATTCCTGTATACAAAGGGAAAATGGTAGTAATAGTGAATGGAAAAATTAATGTTGATTAGATGATTTGCATGGATAGAAAGGTGTGGAGAGATATAATGAGTTGCTTTAAAGTATCTTTAAGTATATTTCCTTTGTTATCTCACACCTTCTATTACTGTGACTATTTTTTACTCCCTTTCAATATATATAATGTACATTATCCCAGAACTAAATGGCATGATGGATATCTATAAACCTTGAACCAGCAAAGTATTATTTATTGTTCCAGAACAAGCTGTAATGGGCTTACATATCCTTGCTTCTTTGAAAAAAAATATTATCCACAGATTTTCTGGTTTAGAAAATGTGGAAATCTCTGATTTAATGGAAGATTGCACAATTTCTCAGCTTCCATTAAGAGGAAGGAAAAAGAAGTTGTTTGTGGAGTCACAAGTTCATCCATAGCAAAAATGTCTTTGGTCAGAGGGCAATGGAAGTAATTGCACTTGCTACTTACTATACACAGAAACAAGACAGTCTATTGAGATTGTTTAAGAGGTAAGCCTGCATGGGGAGCTGGAGGGGAAAAAACATAATTTGTAACTACTGTTATGGGACATAATTGCATCTTATACCTATATCAGTACAAACGTTTGAAGATTAAGTTAACCTGAGAAATATTCAACATTAGCCATGAACAGAGACATGATTACAAACTAAATAAAACTAGGCTTTTGTTTATCTTTTAATGGCTTTAAGTGCTTTGTTTCCTGTTTCTGAAGTTTTAAAATGGGCAGTTATCTAATTCCACATTCTTATATACAGCAAAACTGAGTAGGCAAACATGTATTTTAGATGTAGACATAAACATGCATAGCAAATTATATATACACTGAATTCTGGACTGAACTCAAAACCTAAGCAAGATCAGTTTAATACTTGGATAGGAGGTTGGATGGAGGATTGGCTGAGAATTCTAGGACTGTTTTAAAGAGGGAAATACAACAGGAAGTCCTTGAAGAGAACAGTGCCAAATCACTGCCATGACACTGTCAAGAAAATGACATGAATGCAGTGATCAGGAGTCAAGCTTGACTACAGGGCATTTTCACATTTTTAGATGATGATACAACTCACACAATTTAGTTATTGCTCTTTTAAGGACTAGAACACACACCTAGTAGTTAGCATGCTCGACTTCAAATGATGAAAATACCTGATGTGCATTTTGAACCTTTACGGGCTGCCTCAAATAGCAACAATGAGAGTTTGTTCCAACAGAAACACAAGAAAAACAAGAAAAAGATGTTTTGATTGTAAGAAGGATGGACATGCACAGATGCACAATGGAAGAAGGAAGGGAATTTAAGCATTAAAAGGAACACTTTGGCAACCATTTTTTAAATTACATTAATGCTAATCCATTTCAGCCTGATGGGAAACTTGAACATTGGTAAAAAAAAATGCTGTTCATTAAAAAAAAAAGATATGAGTTCTTTTTTGCTATTTTCAAAAACATATAATTTTAAAAGATTCTGTGGGAGACATGATGTGATAAGAGACAAGTCTATAGGAATTCCAATAAGATAATATATGATGTTTCATTTCAGTTTTAGAAAATTTTATAGTATTCAATTATGTTAGTGCAAGTTAAGCTAAAATTTTCACTGAGTCAAGTTTGCAGTATCTTGCAAACTTGGAGATAATACATGGCAATAATACTGAAGAGATTTGCAGTTTTCTAGGTTTTTTTTTTTTTAATTTCAGATTATTGGACCTGACAGTCCAAAGTCTGAATAAGATCTCCTTTGACATGATGGTGCAAGAGAAGTAAACAAATAGCATCATCCTTACAACCTATACTAACAATTTGCTATTGATAATAATTCCCCCAAAATGTATTCCCGAAAGATGTTTCACTTCCAATTATAATAACCCTAGTGTGTGAAAATCATAATGTTAAAAATAACAAAACCAGTGTCTTTTGTTCCATAGTGTGGAGCAACCTGTGACCTGTTCCCTATGTGATCAACTTATGATCCTATGTAAAATCAAGAAGCTTGAAATTTGGAAAGCCAATTTTCAAGATGGACCTGCATTCATTTTTTAATTGTTTTATGGCTCTGAATCAGATCACTAAACTTCACTATTGGCAGAATGGAATTGCTACAGCTAATAGGCATAAGCAGAAATTTCCAAAATATAGTCAATGTATATTTTCCAATTAAATTCTATAAAGTATATTGACATTTATGTAATTATTTCTTGCTCACTTATGATGCTAACAACTATTGGATTTGCAATGACTATGGGAGGGTTTAGAATCTAAATAGTAGTGTCAGGATTTTAATGATTTAAAGTATTTTCTAGCAAGAGTTAAGTACTTTTCACACCAATTATTTTGTGTAGGAGGCTTCGCAGCCTTTAATTTCTGCAGTGGAAATCAATGGGAATGAAGGACTTAGATTATATTTCTGAGCCTCAGGTGGTGTCTAATTATTTCTATATCGCAAAAGGTATGACACATCTTCAGACACATTTATTATTGCAGTATGCTTTTCTCTGTAGCTTGCATGACGTTAATCTCAACCAAGTGTTTAAGGATAACAATTCTTTAGTAGTCTAGAGAAAACCTCTGCAAGAAATAACAGCCAATAACTAGGATTCAGAATTTCAGGAGAATTTACCAGGAAAGACTTGTCAGATACAAGTCTTGTCAGGACATTGGACAGCTCCCAAGCAATAAAAAGTTTGTTAGGGTTGAATATATATTTCTTTCTACATAACTAGGTCTGACTACATGCTGTTCAAATCTATTGCATTGCTAGGAAATGAAGAATCTTAAAAACACAAGTATTTTATCATCTCTTAATGTATCTCACCAGGAATCTTCAATGAGCAATATTTATTTGTTACATACTGCCAACTTAAAAATGACTTTCAATGTTTTATTTCTCTATCTTTTTTTTAGGTAGTCCAATTCCATTCCATCTCTGGACAGTGAGAGTTTAGAAACATAAAATAGAAACAAAATGATAGCATCATAAACCATCAGATGACAATGAATGTTAAATCAAATAATCACATTAAACCAAATAAAATAAGCTCACAGATTAAAAAATCTTCTTGATAGACCATTAAACCAAAAGGCCTTATATTTTAACAATCTTCCTGGTTGGCAGAAAAGAAACTATCCTGAATTCTGAGGGATGCATGTTCCAAAATTAATGAATAGCCATTGGGAAACTTGTTTCTCCCCAAATCTCATGAGGAGGTCCCAAATATGTCTTCTTGGGTTGCATACACAGGGCAAGGGATTCCATCAGAAAGTTACAGTTACGTGGGAACCAATCATGTAGAGTTTAGAGCTAAACTAACACTTTGAATTGTGCTCAGGAACCTATTAGTAAGTGATTCATAAACACATACACACATGTGCACATGTACATGTGCACACACACATACCTGTGCCATGGGGCGGTGACAGAGATTACCATCAACACATAAGCAATTGAATTCTGTATTGATTGTTATTCCAGATAGCCTCTAACAATAATTGCATAGAAATTGCATTGTAATACTCCAACGTCAAGAAGATAAGGGCACAAACCTTTGTGTTGCCAATTTCTTTTTACTACAAATAGAGCTGCAATTGCCAAAGCTGAGCAAAGACTTGCCTAGTCATTGTCTTCATCTGCTATTCAAAAGCCATGAATCTGGAAAAAATCTCAAGTCCCCCTACTCCTTCAAGAGAAGAAGGTTGCTAACCCAACCAAAGACAGACAGGAATCAACAGAGTTGTGTAGTTTTGTGCTTTTTCCCTTTTTTTTTTCAAAACAATTACTGTATAAAATGCTACAATCTATATGGAAGATCTACATTTAACACAGTAACTACAAACATGAGTCTAATTCTCATTAATAATTCTCATTAATTGTAAATAATGATTATAAAGTAATTCTATGCTTTTGACCCAATGGTTGTAAAGTGCCCTTACAGACTGCTCCAAGTATAACACAACTGACATTTCGGATTTCCTGCCTACCGTTCTGATAATCAAAAATTCAATTTCTGAGCTTTTCAGACTTTCATGTTTTAAACTTGTATTAGTCATCATGGCAAAAATAAATTAAATGAATAAATAAAATTGTGTCTATTTCTGCTTTCCTGTTGTTAAAAACCATAGAATAAAATGGGTTAGATTACTGAGAAAGAGGATCATAGGAAAGATGCTGGGGAAACCATTGTCAGCTCCAGTGAGAGGGCCTCTTTACTATTGTCTTATCACATCTGCTGTTTTCTGAATAATGATCAGAGGCCTTTGTGCTTCAGGACCCTGAAGCTAAAACAAGGGAAAAGAACCTATTCAGTTCACCTATACAAATGCCTCACATTTAAAGTTATCCTATCAAGAGAAAAAGGCAAATATCATCATTTCCCATTATTATTTAGCTAAGTAGAAAATGAAGCTATTGTCTACATTCTACAGCCTGTTGACTTATAAATACAGATAGCAATAAGCACTGTGCACTGAAACATTCAGTTGTTACATAAAGCTGAATGCCTACAAACTTGGAGTTCTAAAAGCAACCACATTTTAATAGCTGCATGCATGGAAGAATCAATTCAAAAACTAATAATGAAAGACAAAGGGAAAAAAAGCCCATAAAATTTTAGGGGAAGCCCTACTATTCTACCATCTCTTACAATATTAGACAACATAGTATCAACAGTAGAAACCTTCAGGTTTCTGTGTTCAATAATCTCCCAGGACTTGAAATGGACACCCAACATTAGAATCATCATTAAAAAGGCATGACAAAGCTGTTCTTCCTGCATCAACTCAGAAAGCTCAGATTGCCCAAAGATCTGCTTAGTTCCACAGAGGAATTATTGCCTCTGTCATGTGTACTTCTATAGCTGTCTGGTTTGGCACAGCAACCAAACAGGACAGGTACAAACTTCAATGGATAGTTAGGAGCTCAGAAAAAAATAACTGAAACCAGCCTGACTTCCATTGAAGACCTGTATACTGCAGAGACCAGAAAGAGGGCTAAGAAAATATTTGCAGACTCCTTACATCCAAGGCATAAATTGTTTCAACTTCTCCTCTCAAGATGCTCCTATAGGGCATTGGATGCCACAATAACTAGTCACAAAGGTAGTTTCTTCTCCTATGCCGTCACTCTGCTAAATATCTAACTCCTACAGCACTGTTTTCTGCCTGAAGATATTTGTCCATGTCATAGGCTGTATTTCTATTAACCTTCTCATTCTTCTTGTCTTCTCATCTTTCTCACCTCTCATCTTTCTTACGACCTTATCCTATTGGTATGTTATGATTTATAAATTGCTGTTATGCCTTGTGATTTATTATTTTTTCTGATGATTTATGATCTATAACATCACTTTTTGGTTTGTATGTACACAAAGAACTTTTGCACCAGAAACAATTTCCTTGTGTCTAATCACACTTGGCCAATAAAGAATTCTATTCTGTTCTGTTCTGTTCCATTCTGTACTGTTTCATTCCATTTCATTCCATTCCATTCCTAGCTTCTTTACCTCACTGGAAGAAAGCTTCACTTTTTAAACAATGATTTCCATGCCTAATATTTTTCCCCCCAAATCTGTATCATTGTTGGACATTTCTACCTACTATAGTTTCAGTTTCCACTCCCAATCTCTTCAAAAGAGTTGACTATAATGAAGAATTGTTTTCATTTTGTCCAACTTCAAAATGTTGAAAAATGGGTGAAGAATTTTATTTGATGACTATCCTTCTCTAAGGTTCTGAAGTAGCAAAAAACTTTTCATTTCCATTCCACACAAATAATACATAAAAATATTGCTTATCTGATACCTATTCTGGTTCTCAATTCATGTAGTATGTATTTCCACTCAATAGATAGATATTACAACCACTTTCCTCCAAGAATGGAATGAGACAGCAGGGAGTAGAATATTGTAGCTGTTAAGCCATTTTATCCATAAAAGTACAGCTGCGTGATCAAAAAATTCAAGGTAGAATGAAATAAAGATTTCTTCAAATTAGGAAATAGACTGTCCATAAGCTCCAGAAAGCTATAAGCCTTTAGTAGTTTGACTGTATTTTCAAATACATTACAGCTGAGCCAAAAATAAATTGGCTTAGCTTTCAAACATAGTTGACATCACAGGAACACAAAAATCTGGATCCATTTTCAAATTGATGCAGAGCTTTTATATGAAAAGGACTACAATCTTTTTTTTTCCCCATTCTACCCTGTGTCCCGAGACTAATAAACTAATCAGGCTTTGCAAAGACTGTTAAGGAAAAGTATTCAGTACTTATAATCTTCCATTATGAATAAAGAAAACCAACATACTTTATGTGGGAGTAATGCTGATTGAGTAAAAGTACTGCATGGTGTGTATGGTGTGAGATTCCAGTACAATATAAAAGTTATAAACTTCAAAGAGGGCACCAGATCAGGGCATTTACTGAAGAAAAAAAACCAAGGATAATATATCTGATCCAAATTATTTGGGTTTCTCATAATAGAGATTCATTATTCAGTCTGACTTTGACATAAACCATTGTTCGATTAAACTTCCTTGGCAAACTGGACTACTTCCAAATAGTCTATCATCGTTTATTTAATGGCATACAAATGCATAATTTATGGTGCAAATGTCCAAGCAATGTAGTAAGTTTTCAGTTAAACAAAATATTTATTAAAGTCCAGAAAATAGACTTGGTTGAATGGATTTTAGAGAAACATTATTGAAAAGGATCTCATTGGATTCTACACTGTGTGCCCAGGAAGTAAATCCTGATTTATTAAAAATGAAGTTAGCAGATTATTCAGTTTTACATAAATTACTCTTAACTGCAGGTGTTTGATTTAGTGAACTTTGAGGAAGAGGGAGGGAGAAATGTAGTATTATGGGTATATTCAAAGAAGCAGAAAATCATTGATGTTGAAGATTGCATTATATATGGATTGAGGTATTGGCAAATACAAAGGATAACAATATGCAGCAATAAAGTCTAGTTAAATAATCTACATAGAGAGGACATATAAATGAGTAATTAAATATAAATGATAAATTTAATTATTATTATTACTTATTATTTGGATGGAAATAGTCTTGCAACAATTATCCACATTCTGGTTTCTTTGTGCTATTTAATATACATAATGTTGTCTCTGAACTCCCATAATATTTGATTCTAAATACAATTTTAAGAATACTAACTTGAATCAGTTTCTGGCTATATATTGTCTCCAATAGCAGAGGCAGTGAGACTCCAAATATCAGTCTCAAGTGACCAAGTGAGAGTGTGTGACTGTCCTTGTGCCCTGAAGAAGACACTGGCAACCCTATCCTTTGCCCTGATCCTTCAATGGATCTCTCTGTGTTGTTCAGTTTTTAAGATAATTATATTGTACTGTTTGTTACCTACAAAATTACACAGATATTGATCAATACATTTTTCTTTTGATATTTTTGTAATATTAACTTTCTTTTTTTTTTAATAAACTGAAAAGCTATTCAATACAATATTTTTAAAGTATAGGTTGACTACAATCATTGTGACATGAGATGCTTTGGCTCAAAAGGATTGACTCGTCTAGGCAGAAAACCCAGACCATTTATCTAATCTAAAATTCACATTAGAATATGAAGATCAAGTTTCATACCAGGGAATTAATTTTATTCAAACAAGGAGGCAAAACCACCAGCAAAGCTATTGATGCAATATGTTTTCTTGGGTGTTTCTGTGACCCCCAAATGTTTATGATTTATCTGGCTGAAGTTATTCAAGCAATCTCATTCTTCTTCTGACAGCAGGTATAAACAGCAAGATGGCAAATTTATAAATATACTTCTCTATGCCTGATAGCATTCTGGCCTTCATTTATTCTCAACTGTACAAACACTGTCCTCCACTGAGGAGCTGGATGAAGGGTACTTCAATGATTTATTAGCTTTAAGAAGACACACTACTTCTTGATATGAAAGACAAGATTGATTATTCACCCATGAGCTATCCAATCTACCCTAGTCATTCTATTTCTCCTGCTTTAACACAACAGGGGACATGACCCCCAACATAAGGAATGCAAAGCATGTGGGAGGTGATGACGAGAAAGAAAAAGTGTGAAAATTGCATTTAACCTGATAGAAAGTTAAGTGAAACACAATCAGACAAAACTAGTATTAGACAACATACCCATAATATTTTCCATGTATTTATTCTAACCTATTGGCAAAGATAAGAAGTCTTATCCTATGTCTTGGTGTGCAACTGTTCATGATTGGTTTCAAATGAGTATCAACTAGTATATCAGTTTTAAATTCAGGTTTCCCTTCATTAATTTTAACCATACCTAGAACAATGTGTTTCCCACCAAACTGTCTACATGTTGTATTCTAATCATACAATTCTTTATTCTAATAAAGCAATCACAATGTACTTTGGGAAATAGAATATAGAAACCAGTAAAACTAATAACATATTTTAAAATCAGAGACAACAGGCTTAAATTAGTTAGGCTCCGAATGAGACCAGTGCTTTAAATATTTGTTTCCATGACTCACACATGGGAAAATAAAAAACACAACTCCCCCAGCTTTTATAGTTGACCTTTAATAGAGTGATACACTCTGTTCAGACATTTGGTGCTTTCACCAAAGCAAAATCAAGACATTGTTTTCCATACGGAGACACATTTTATCTCTAAAGCATACCCAGCAAATATTTGATATATTTACTATATTTCTTTAGTTACCCATGGGGAGAGAGAGAGAGAGAAGCAACTTGCCATGGGTAAGTATTCACTAAATTCACTGGAGTTCACATTTGACATGAGTTTATTGGTTCTTTATTCTTGAAAAGGCCAAGACAAAAATTGAATAGAATTTTATTTACGCTTTCTTCCAATTATATTTAATATTTTTCTCCCCTGTCATATTATTGTTTACAATTTGTTAGCATATTTTGAGAAGAACTACATTTCTTCCCAAGAACTCCTTATCTCCATTAAATAATAACATATTGCTGAAATAATCTCTGGATATTAATACTTATCCACCTGCCCTCTTGAAAGGCCTTTTCTTTCTGTTTCCTTGCAGAATGCTTTATGGCTCTGGGGGTTATGTAGAAACAAACCTCCTAATTTTGCTGTGGTTTGGCAAATACTGTCACTAGCAGGTGAAACTGATAATAAATCTTTACTATAAGGGGCTTTTTAAACTTGCAAGGAAAGGTGTGTGCATACGTTTGTATGTAGTATTTTATTTTTTTCATAGAATTCTCAGGATTTTAAGCAGTAGCATTTTGTGTAACTTTGTGCATGACCAAGAGGAGGGTAGGAATAATGATTAGTATTTGACTCAGAGTGTACAGGGAAATATCAGAACTATAGGCTAGATTAGAAAATTTAAAGAAATGTCTAGAAGGAGGTAATGGCAAAGAGTGGATTGAAGCCAATTTCTAGAATTAGGAAATTAATTAAAAAACATAACAAACAAATAGCTGTATATATTTCTGAAAGATACATGGTACCTCTACAAAATAATCTGGAGTTGCTTCAGTCTTTTGTGTAATACAGGCATCCATAGAAGCAAAATTATTATATTCACAAGAATTCATTCAAAAATGGTTCTTGTGGATTACAGAATTTCATAAGAATGAAAATTTTAATGATTTTCAAAAGTAATTTTCAAATCAGTTGTGTAGGCTTCCAGCAATGGAATGAAGAGGATTTTCCCTACAGGACTGTTCATTTATAGGATAAGTAAATGGGAAGCTATATTGTCTTTGAGACTTGAAGGCATTGCTGAGTGATGGGTCAGGGTGGGAAACAAGTATTAAGCACACAAAGAAGGACATGCTCAATTAAATATGAGAAAAAATTGAGGAAAAGAAGGACACATTGACTGTTCAATTTTCTTGCCATCCACAACAAAAACTAGAACAAAATCTGAAAAGATATGTATTTAGGATTATATGTACATGAAATTATTTTTTCCCAGCATCAGAAAGATTGATTTTTCAATCACAATATTTTTCCAACAAATCTTTAATTTCAAGGACATATATTTGTGTAATGTAGTCAAAAATACATACTTTCAAAAATTTCACCACAGAAAGTTAGGATGTGTTCCAACAGTGCAGTGATCATAGATTTGAAACGAGTGGGTTGAAGCCAATTGTTGGAATCAGGAAATCAATTAAATAACATAAATCTAGGTTATTGAGTCTATTGACCAATGAGAGAAAGACAATTTACAATGCCACAATACACAAACGTTTGATAGACTAGTGTTGTGAAGTGTCCCAGAAAGCACAAAAACACTCTAAAAGTCAGACATTACGTGATGTTTAGGTTTAGGTTAATCCCAGAGAGAGGAGATACAGATAAAAAGTAAGATATCTCCTCCTTTTGCTGGATTTCTGGTAACCCCAGCCAGGGTTAACCTTCTGGTAACCCTGGCCATATATGATCATACACACACACAAACACACACACACACACACACATATATGCAAGCAATAGGAAGATACAGTCTTCTTCCTTCCCTCTGAATGTGAAACTGATTGGCAGAAAGAAAAAATAAAGCCTCTTGATCTACCATTTTTCTAAATATTCTAGAAATAAAATATTTCTATAGGCCAAGGAAATTCTGTGCATTCACAGTGGATCCCTAGAAAGTTTGTAAAAACCACTTCTGATGTTAGAATCATAGGATCTCCTCATTTTCTGAAATTAATAGTAATGTAAGATATGGAAAAATACATAAAAATAAAAACCACCAACTATCCAAAAAAACATATAACTTATGGTATCTAGAGCATTTTGTCCTTATCTATTGAATCAATTTCTTAACATTTTTTCATTAGAGAGTTTTTTCTAATCTGACATCAGCAAGATTTTCTCTTCCAAAGAGAATGAAAAAAATTCCATGGCAGAGTTTTCCCAGATACCTACTAATATTCTGACTTTTTAAAAGCTGGTGCAAATCTCTTAGCTTACTTGGGGTTTTTATTTTTTTAAACTCATTTTCTAAGGAAGTTAAAGAGGTTTAAGCTCACTGAAATTCTTCTGGGACTTAAATAAGTGTCTATCATCATTTCTGAAATTATGAGTTGGCTACCTTTGCATATTTAAGCCATGTGTAAAACATGATTGAAATTGCCTTCTGTAAAAATGTGCACATGGAAGCATGCCAATACAACTACAATTACTGGTAGTAGAGAGACTACAAAAATAATGGGAAAGGATTATGAGAAAATATTATGCTGAATTACCCAGATAGCATCATAATACCCAGTTTCAAACAGTTGAACAAAACTTCTAGTCCCTTGCCAGAATTTAGATCTACCCAGCCCAGCTTATTCCTTGCTTTAGGAGAGCCAAGTATTCTATGATTTGACATGGATAAAGTTTGGCCTAATCCCTGGAGGTTCCAACAGTCCCTATACTTGTCACAAAAATAAAGGTCTTCAATAGGTGGATTGTAAACTGTAAATAAACTGCCAACACTGGCCTTGCCCAGAATCCAAAAGCCCAGCTCACTGGACCCACTGGGGCTCATAAAATAACAAAACAAATAGCAAGCTCACTTGCAGGAGTCTGGGAAACTCGCCAATCTCATTATGGGGAAAGCAGCATTAAGCTCTGGCTTTTTTAGATCAGACAGAATTCCCTTTTTCCAGAAGTCACTTATAGCTGCGACTGGCACATTGCTGGAGAAAAGGTGGGGAGGGGTTTCATAGCCACAGAGAATGCAGCATTGAATATGACCCCATAACTCTCTTATACGCATGCAGTCACACATCTCCTTGCAACTGGTGGCAGAACTAACATTTTTCTACATGTCCCAAAGAATCAGGCTTGAATCACAATGACCAAATGCTAGTTTCATTAACAAGCATTGAGTTNTCTTTCATCTTAAGTAGTGCTTTTCTACGGGAAAACTGTGCTCCCCAAAGCCAGGAAGTTAAATATTGTCAGTTTGATTTTATCCCAAATGAAGCATCCTAGATTATTTATACAGGGAAAACCTTAACCATAACCTTTTCTATAAAATATTGGAGGGGGCAAAAAAAGGAATTATCCACAAAAGTGATCAATTATATTCACCAGAGGTTCAGGATTCTGAGCTGCTTTTGTTAAAGGGGGAAAAATAAAACAAAGAAAAGATGTGGGATGTTAAGAAATGGAGGAGGACCTTTATTTTTAATGGAAACACCAACAAGTGCTAGGTCTACTTTCTTTGAGAATGAAACAATGGTAAGTTGGATAAAGGCATTGTTGGTAAATTTATTAATGTGTAGGTTTCAGAATTAAACTTTCATCTTCATTCCTCCTTTCCACATGTGCAATCAGCCAAGTCACAACAAATCCCAAGTGTACCTAAAGAGCTGTTGGTATCAATAATGAATTGTTATCAATATTGATTTTCTTCTCATATTGAGGCTATTGTTACCAGGATATTTACCAGGATATTTACTACAACTAAAGCAGAATATCATAATGTTCTGTTTAGCTTTGAGATGGAATGTTTTGTGGTTAAATTTAGGCAAATTGGATACACCATCTATCAGGAATTGAAATAGCCTACACTTGGGAAGCTCTGCTGTTCCTTCAACCATAGTTAGATGTTTTGCAACATAGAAGCTAATAAAAATAAATAGATTAGTAATGAGGATTTCACAGAAACTGACTAATCGATTAAGAGGAAGTAGCATATTGCCATAGGAATGCAGTGTTCTCAGTGATAAGTCCTCCGAAGACACAGAGATACATTTAGAAAATGATATAGTCAGAATCAGCATCCCAAATCCTTTCCAGCAAGAAAATCCCCATAGGACAAAAAGAGAGAGAAAAATCCACTCAGCAGAAGACCAGAACTAATGGATTATTCTGGCAATCAAGATTGCCAGTTCTGAACTCTTATTGGCTCAGATTAGTCATCAAGTAATGATACTTTAAACTTTGTTTATGTTTAACACATCACATTTTACACCATAACTTTTTAAGTCCTTAAAACTCTAAAGTACTGCAATTTTTTACACACAGAAATCATTGGCTCAACTCATTTTTAGATAAATCATCCTGACTTCAATGGCCCATTTGTACTTTATCTGGCAATTTCTCTCAAAACTCAAAGTTTCATTCCACAATTAAAATGTAGTGATGAGAAAACCAGCAATTTCAGAATCATGGGGGCAGTGAGAGCCAAGTCCCACTTCCCTGGTTCCTGATAATAAGTTGCTTAGTTCCTACTTTTTTAAAAAAAACATGATTTTAAACAGGATTGCTGCAAAAAGCATCCCATTCCACTCCTAATAATTCTGGTTAACAGCTGCGCTATTTTTTTTTAGATTTTTTTTGAAATTTAGAATTTGTTCTAATTTCCAACAAATATTTCCTGACTGTTTGAATGTAACAGGCATTAACATTGATACACATTTCATTTTTTATATATTATTATAGAACAGTGTTTCTCAATCTCAACAATTTTAAGATGGGTGGACTTTAACTGGAAAGGGGAATTTTGGAAGTTAACATTTTTTGACCCATATGTGATGACCCTATGTGACTCTGTAATGACAACACCGTAGCCTAATTCCTATAAATAGACTTGCCATCAAAAATGCATATTTTAAAAAGTTTCCACTATAAAAATGTCATCAGGGACTGAACCATCCCAAAATGGGCAATCCTTTAGTAATCCTACATAATGGAACACAATTTCCCTTGGAACATTACATTATTAAAATCCACACACAAGCTACTCTTTTTAAGTGCATTTAAAATAAAGACTTTCTATCTAAAACTGCAGTAGCCTGAACCCACCCACATATACACTGATGCTGTTTCGAACAGAGTACAGAGACAAAGAGACAAAGAACTGTACAGTACTATTAACACTTGTGGTTAACATTAAGGATGTTACTGGTAATCCAACAATTATGGAGTAACAAACCATCTATAGCCTTGAAATTAAGCCGAAAATCAATAGCTCAGTTGCCTGCATATTCAGTGCAACTATTTTCAGGAAATGGGTCTATAAAATATAGACTAATTGAACACATTAATAAAAATTCTGTGCAAATATATATTCACAATTGTGTGGGATTATGTTCTAAAGAACAGATGAGTCTTCCCTGTGAATAACTGCAAAGGGTTGTACTACCCTATATTTTTTCAAGCACAGACAAAGTTTAATTATGCAATGTGGGATTCATCTCATGCACCAACTCATAAACATTTAGTCTTTAGACTAAATTTTAAACTTTTAGTATCACTTGACTTTATTTGGAAGATGGTGAAAAATGAGCAGACTTGTTTTCCTAGATTAAAACATGCTTGTATCATCATGTGAATTACAGTTATAGCTGGAAAGCAAACCTGTTGGCAGAATTAATACCACACAGCTGTAATGAGGTTTTCTCAGTTATGCTCCAACACATCATATAAATGTAAATTTGTGGTTTGGAAATCAGGGCTTTTGCTTTAATGTAATGTTTGAGCTCAGCCAATTATTGCTTATTTAAGAAATCATGGTGAAACAAATCACAACCAAACAAATGATGACTTAGGATGCCCTATGAATTCAGCCATAGCAAGTCTAATTCCTTAGCTAAGATTCATTATGTAAGTTCATGTAACAAATTACATTACATTCATTAGTTAATTCATTACATTTGATCATGCTTCCTTCTGTAACTTCTTTCACCTCATATGTTCTGCAACTCCTGCACTACTATATTTGGGCTGCAAAAGTCCATATGACCTCTAGATTGAACCAAAGAGTTTAGAATTTTCTGTGTTCCTTTGATGCTGATTATCTGGAAACCTTATTGAATATCCCAGAACAGATTTTTAGACACATGGAGCCTGCATTGGGAGGCAAACAAAGCTGAAAATCATTCTCCTATTCCTTCCTTTACTCCTAAGAGAATATTATTATGACTGATGATGGCATATCAGGATTAATTCTCAATAGCCAAATGGGAAATGATATCACTCTGCAATGAGGTTGTGTCCATAACTGATTGAAATTACCAATTTCTAAACTAAAGCTGTTGGAATGGAAAGTTTAAATTTATGTGAACATCTAATTTACCACAGAGCTTTACTGCTTTACCATGAATATGTGTGAAGAAAAAGTCACAGTGAATTACCTCTTCACCTCCTAAGTTTCACAAAAAAGAAGCCTTTGTTTAAAAGCAAAGGAATAAAAAATGTCCCTTGGGCAAGTAGCCTGCTTTTACAACAAAGGCTGTAAGGAATTTTATCTAATGGGTCAGTTAGTCATAGGATAAAGACTAGAAAGTGCAAAATGGTGAACAGCACATTTAGAGTGTAAAATAGCAATGCATGAATGAGACTGCATTTTAAAAAGGCTACCATTACCCTTATTAACTGATATATTCTTCTTAAATATTATAAGGAGGTTGCTCTCAACATCAGGATTTCCACTGCTAAAAAGAAAAAGTGAAATCAGGAATGCATGTTTCCAGAGACATCTACAGATGATAGAAGAAATTAATTAATTAATTTAAGAAATTAAATCAATCCATACTGTACCAAAAATTTGTGACCAAGTATAAAGAAACAAGCCTTAAAGATATCATATCTTCTATATAATAAAATAAAAATATTCAAATATGATTTTAATACTGAAAATCTGAAAAATCAAATGTGATTTCGATACTGAAAATCTTCATGTTTCTCCAGTTTCACAGAATCTTTAGTGTAAAATCCCCCTTTCAACCCAGAACTGCTTAGGCATGACATGAGTGTAGTAGTCGTAATGGTGATGTTGTAACAGCACATCTTCAAGTACAAATCATTGGGATAACCTTGAAAAATTGTCTGCAGTGCAGAAAGAGAATCAAAATTGGATCATGTCTGAAAAGTATTGGATCATGTTTAAAAATTAATTTGTCTCTTAAAAATATAACAATAAAATGACTATTTAGAAATGAAGCAGTAATATTGACTCAGATTAACCCAGGATTATTTTTATTTTTTAAAAAACCAAATCCATAAGAATTTGAATATTTAATTTAATTCTTATATACTTTTGATGTCTGTTTTTGCTGCTTTCAATTTACATACCACTCCAACACTCTTCGTTCTCCTTGGCTATCCTTGCTTTCTGATCGTAAAAAAGTCCATTGAGCTTTATGATTTGGGGAAGCAAAAGCAGCCAGAGAAATTGACTAGAAATATGATTGTATATAAAAAGAGGCATTTGAGTATCAAACATTCCTCAGCAATCTTTCTAAGGGAAGAAAGCCATTGCATGACCAAATGCTCAAAACATGTTCTCAGTTTTCTGAGAAAATTTTTCAAATAAATAAACAATATCAAACAAAATTCTCAGTTCTCTTTTTCCTAGAGCAACCTTTTTCAACTGGAATTTGTTAGTTGTATAAAAGATTGTGACTGAAAAAAATTAATTTATATGCCATAAAATGCTAACATTCATAGTAGTGGGAATTTTTATGCAGCAACTCAATTGCTGGCTTGCCACCTTGTTGTTGTAAACATAAATATTTCAAACATGGGTTAAACAGGTTATAAATAAAATGTTTTATGAAGTTTTTGCAATTTATTTAGGGATTTCTGAGCCCAAAAATTACTTTAAAGATTCTTCCAGAATAAAAAGTTGGAAAAGTCTGCTCTAAAGCAATGTTTATTTCCTTAGGTAGGAAAGCCACCTGGGTGACTTTGAGCCAGTCTCTCTCTCTCAGCCCAATCTACCTTACAGTATAGTCGTTGTATGAAATATAAGAAATAAGAGTACTAGGTATGCATACCATCTTGAGTTAAGCAAAAATAAAGACTGGATAAACAGCTGATACATAAATAGATGAACTGAATATTGGTTGAAATTATGCAAAATAAATTTTTGTAAAAACTTTAACCATCAATACCCATAGAGAAATGAAATGTCTAAAGTAAATAGTTATCTTACCTTCTTTAACTTGCCACTCTTGGTACCCACAAATACCACACTGTAGCCATTGTAGACATATGATGTAACAGAAGTCATCCGATCACGACTAGATGTATACAGGGTCACTCCCTCTACTGGTATGGAGCCTCCCAGTGGCTGATTAATGTCCAATCCACAAAAGTTGTCATCTATTGGAACTGGCTGAAAATTTTCACAAAATCTGAATTAGGAATGAATGTTGGCATTCTGAAAATTGCAATAAGAAAATAGGCCTATGCAAGTCGTTTGGTGAAATAGCTCTTTGGCCTTTCTATAATGTTGAGAAGAAAGTAATTCTCAGTTCACCATAAGCACTTTCTGAATCTCACTAGTTTGTGTATTGATTTAATTTAAATATATTATATTTAAATTATAATTAAGTGCAGTGCTGGTAAATAAATTTAATTATACAGTACAAACCAGTACAAGCAATAAAGCAATATAATTAATATATTTCCTATTTCTTCTAAATCATCCTTCTAAAAATATAAGTTGATGGTTAGTAACATGTTAAAAGTAGGCCAGATCCCTGAACTCTAAAACAAAGTATGATTTTCTTCTTGTGAGCATTTTGTCTTTTCCTAGAAACAATTTTATCCCATACATGTCTGTTTTAATGGGAAGCAATAACATCCCATTCCTTCCGACACCTTCTCTAGGAAGGAACTAGTTAAGGACATGGCAATATGAGGGATAGCAGCCAGGATGGTTTGGTAAATTTTACTCCAGCAAAATGTTGTAAACAAACTTTATCTTACTACAATTGAAGTATACAGGAATATATTATACTTCCTGCCAATAATAGGAAATGCAGTTTAATATTTTGTAGGGCAATAAATTGGAGAAGGTATTCTAAACAACCAGTAGAAAAACTCTCCTTCTCTAATCAGAATCTGTCAGGGTAGGCATCCTATTCTCCATCAACCAAGTATTTGAGGGGTACAAAAGTAGAATATAAGCAAAGGAGCTTTGTGTTAATGGTATTGATTACTTGTGCAGTTGGGCTACATGCATGTGAAGCATTAAAAGCAATGTCTCTAAGAGCCACTTCATTTTCTTTAAACGCTCTGATATTCCTTGCCTAACCTATGGTCACAAGCCACGGTCATCCCCATCTTCAAAAAGGGAGACCCCAGCCAAGTTGAAGAAAATTACAGAACCAATCTCCTTATGCTGCAATCACCTGTAAAGTCATGGAAAATCAGTTAAAACAATCCCATTATCCTCCACTTAGAGACAAAACACCTACTCTCCAATAAACAATTCGATTTTCAGGAAAAAAACTATCCTGTAATCTGCAACTGCTTACACCACTGCAACAACATGTGTGACTACACAACTCGATCAAGGCAAGTTAGATAGACACAATCTACAACAGACTTCTGTAAAGCCTTTGATTCAGATGCGTACACAACAAACTACTCCTAAAACTAAAGATCTTACTGGAATCTCTCTGGACAACTGCATAAACTGGAATAGAAGCAATTCACTGTGCAAACAGACAACAACATGGTCAAAATTTGGAGTGTCCTATCAAATTCTTGTTACCTGTCCTGAGCAGTGTTCTAAGGACCAATCTCTTCATACTCTAACATAAATGACCTCTGCGATCAGTATTAAGAGCAACCTCATTCTTTTCACTGATGAGGTAAATGCTGTTCAATACCACGAGACAATACTGCTACCCTTCAAAAAGATCTTGACTATGAGTATCAGAATGGTCAAACAAATGGCAACTTCAAAATCTCAACAAATAAATGCTCTGTCTTACATACTGGCGAAAAAAATCAGAAAATAAAAATACAAGCTGAATAGTCAAGAATTGTTGATGATCCAAGCTCTGAAAAGGACCATTGGAGTACTCAACTCTAATGATCTAAGGTGCTAGAGCCCTCTGTAATTCATAGCCAAAAAAGCATTAAGAGTTGTTTAACCCTAATCCTATGTAAGTTTTTTTCTGGTAATATCACAACCTACTACTAGAGGCAACAAAACATTTGCCAGACTAATAGTGGAATACAGTTCATCGTCTGGAACCCACAATTACGTATCTGCATTAGCACAGTTGAAAAAGTCCAGAATATTTCAACAAGAAGAGCTCTGCCTTCCTCTACTCATGCAGAATACCTTATCCATCAGAACTTGAAATCTAGGACCTAGAAAACATTGAATTAATGGCCAATAATTCGGTCTGATCTAAGTATGGTAATATAAAAATCATACATTGCCAATGTCCTACCGTCAAATGAATACTTCAGCTTCAAAACCGTAACAACACAAGAGTACACAATAGATACAAACTCAAGTTAACCGCACCAAGACTTGATTGCAGGAAGTACGACTTCAGCAACAGAGTGGTCAATGTCTGGAAATACCTAATACTCTACCTGACTCTGTAGTTTCTTCCCCAAACCCCAAAAATTTTAACCTTAGACTGTCTACTATTGACCTCACCAATTTTCTAAGAGGTCTGTAGGGGGCGTGCATAAGCGCACCAATGTGCCTACCATCCCTGCCTTATTGTTTCTTTTCTTTTTCTTATATGTATCCATTTCATATATTCATAACTATGTATATACTTATACCTATTATCTTGTAAGCAATTGACAAATAAAATCAATCAATCAATCAATTTGTTCTTATTTTGATCAAGACAGCAGAGGTGATATATCTCTTGCATTTATCATTCTGGGCAGCTGTATTAGAGGATAAACTGTCATTAAAATTATCAGTGACATTTAAGGTTTGTTCACAGAAACCTTGAGTTTTTGTGTATAGACAGAGAGATAAATATATTATAATAAATTTACAAAGAATAAATGTATAGAATAAAATATTCAAAAAGTATTATACATATAAATCATGTATGTGTGTATGTGTATGTGTGTGTATGTGTGTGTGTAGACAGACAGATAGATAGATAGATAGATAGATAGATAGATAGATAGATAGAT